>CAUYPO010030551.1:0-10111 GCA_963574435.1 Cheirogaleus major | reverse complement strand
AATAAATTGTGATAAGTACTTTTGACTAGTTTAGATAAATTTAATATTAAAAAATATTTCTTTCAAAAGAGATTCAATTTGTAATTTTAAAATCAAGGTGTCTAAAGAGAATATAATTTAATCCTAGTACTCTGGGAGGCCGAGGCGGGAGGATCGCTCAAGGTCAGGAGTTCGAAACCAGCCTGAGCAAGAGTGAGACCCCGTTTCTACTAAAAATAGAAAGAAATTAATTGGGCCGGGCGCGGTGGCTCACGCCTGTAATCCTAGCTCTCTGGGAGGCCGAGGCGGGAGGATCCCTCAAGGTCAGGAGTTCGAAACCAGCCTGAGCAAGAGCGAGACCCCATCTCTACTATAAATAGAAAGCAATTAATTGGACAACTAAAAATATATAGAAAAAATGAGCCGGGCATGGTGGCACATGCCTGTAGTCCCAGCTACTCGGGAGGCTGAGGCAGGAGGATTGCTCGAGTCCAGGAGTTTGAGGTTGCTGTGAGCGAGGCTGACGCCACGGCACTCACTCTAGCCCGGGCAACAGAGTGAGACTCTGTCTCAAAAAAAAAAAAAAAAAAAGAAAGTCTTAAAGTTCGGTAGAATGATTTCTTTCTTTTTGTTTTTTTTCAAAAATTGTTTTAGCTCTGGTTTCTTTGCCTTTCCATATAAATTTTAGAATAAGCTTGTCTATATCTACAAAAAGTCTTGCTGAGATTTTGATAGGAATTGTGTTGAGCCTATAGATCAGTTTAAGGAGAATTGACATCTTAAATATCAACAAATATTGTATGTCTCCATTTATTTAGATGTTTTATTTCTTTTATCAGTGCTTTGTAATTTTCAGCATATAAGTCCTATATGTATTTTATTATTAGGTTGGTGCAAAAGTAATTGCAGTTTCAGACCGTGAATTTTAAATCATTGTAACTAGGCTCAAACACATTGTTATTAATCACAATAGGAACTATTACAATCAGCACATTTTTGTCAATAAGAAATAAGTTTGTTTATTCCTGTAGCATAAAAATCCATGCTTTGGGATTTGGTGAACTCTTGGAAAGCATTTTCTGCATCCTGCTGGTTCTGGAAGCGTTTTCCCTGGAAAAAGTTGTCGAGATGCTTGAAGAAGTGGTAGTCGGTTGGTGAAAGATCAGGTGAATATGGTGGGTGAGGCAAAACTTCATAGCCCAATTTGTTCAACTTTTGAAGCCTTGGTTGTGCGACGTGCGGTCAGTGTTGTCATGGAGAAGAACTGGGCCCTTTCTGTTGACCAATGTCGGCTGCAGGCATTGCAGTTTTGGGTACATCTCATCGATTTGCTGAGTATAATTCTTAGAGGTAATGGTTTCATTGGAATTCAGAAAGCTGTAGTGGATCAGACCGGCAGGAGACCACCAAATAGTGACCATGACCATGACCTTTTTTTGGTGCAAGTTTGGCTTTGGGAAATGCTTTAGAACTTCTCAGTCCAACCACTGAGCTGGTCACGACCAGTTGTATACAATCTGTTGGGAAATAGTATAAGGCATGGAAAGTTCTAGAAGTTTTGCAAGGCTTTGCTTGAAGGAATCTGTAGGTGTGTTAGTTCACAAACCAGAAGCTGCTTAGCATTAAGGGGAACATTCCACCGATCAGGGGTGACTGCAAGGTGGCACCAATGTCAAGGCCTGCAAGCCAGCTCCTGGAGCTTGTGCAGGGCAGAGCTTGGCATGGGGCCACAGGTTAAGAGACTGATCAAAGGATGTCATCCCAGCAGACAACCTGCAGTTGGAACCATCATTAGCCTCAAGGCTGTTCCTGTTTCACTCCTGACCACATGTCTTGTTATATAGAGAAATAGATTAGGGACATATGCAGGCTTGGTGTTCCTGTTTTATGTGTTAACTGTTTAATTAATGATTTTATCTTTAACTTGTATGCTCAGCTAGGTCTATTCTTAACTTAGGGCTTAAGGTGTTTATCTTGGAAAAATTTTGTAACCATTTGCTCTCGTAGATAGAATTAGGTAAGGGATCTCTTGAAACCTTTGGGGGGCCTTGAAACCTAAACAAATGATCTGTACACATAAATCTATAACCAAGGACAACTGCTTGCTGTACCAATAAATAACGATGTGGGACTTCACTCGGTGCCTCCTGGCTCACGGGAATGCTGGGGGACCCCTGACTTCCTCATGACTTTAAACTACACTTTGTCTCCATCTCTATTATTTCCAAATCTCTTTGCGATGATCCTGCCTGAGACCTGTTTTGCTGGGAGAGTAGCTAACTCCTGGCAACAATCCACTTATCATTGCACACCACAATCTGATCAGTTTGCTGTGATGGGGGATTCCCCTTGCAGCTTGGGTTGCAGTGTACACTGGGAGAGTGTGGAGATCCAGGGATCTCTCCCCTAACCCTTCCCCATGTGTGGATGCTTCCCCCAGGTACCTTCTGATCTTGCTGAGTGGATCACCCTGCCTCTCTCTCCCCCACTTTGAGTGTCTCTGGTGGCTTTTCTGATGATTCATAATGGTCTCTCTGAGATGGTTCGTCCATGGGTGAACCTCTACCCATACCCTTTGATCCTCTCCTTGAGAGTGGGAAGTGCAGGCTGCTTCTAGTCCGCTATCATAGCCCCCTCTGATCAGGTGAGTTTGGGTCTAGTATATACTGTATTGCCTTGGATGCCAGGGAGTGAGGATTACATCAGTTGTGGGTCACAGTTAATGAGCTTGAAATGGCCATGCTTCCATGTCATACCATAGCAGAGCCTTGCCACTCAGAGTTTATCTGTGGACTATCATTGTCATTACCATTACCTGGGCATTTGCTGGAAAGAGGTTAAGATGTAAAATCAAGATTTTACAAGTACTTCTCAAACTTTAACATAGAAACCAGTTACCTGGTGATTTTGTTACATCCACTGACTTATTAGGCTGGGTGGAACCTGGGATTCTGTATTTCCTTTCATAGTGACTATATTAGTTTCTGTAATAGGGCTGCTGTCATAAAGTACCACAAACTGGGTGGCTTAGAACAACAGAAAATTGTGCCTGACAGTTCTGGAGACTGGAAGTTGAAGATGATGATGTCAGCAGGGCCATGATCCCTCTAACACCTGTAGGGGAGAATCTTTCCTTGCTTCCTCCTTGCCTCTGGGGTTTTTCTGGTAGTCTTTGGCATTCCTTGGCTTACCACTGCATAACTCCAATCTCTGCCCTATTGTCACATGGCCTTCTTCCTGCTGTGTGTCTCTGTTTTCACATGGCTTTCTTCCCATAAGAACAGCAATATTGGGTTAGGGGCCCTCTGTATTCCAGTGTGACTTCATCTTAACTAATTACATCTTCAGTGACCCTATTTCCAAATAAGATCACATTCTGAAGTACTGAGGGTTTGGACTTCAGTGTATCTTTTTTTTGTGTGTGGGAGCATAATTCAACCAATAACGGATTCGCTTGGAAGAACACATCTCCAGACAACCAGCAGTAAGAATGAATGCATGGAGAACAATCATGCTGTAAGAGACTGGCTCTGAATAGATGCTGATACCCAGAGACCCTAAATGCCACCGTCAGAATGTCAAAGTAGGGGTCAGAGAGGTCTTAATAGATGGAGTGTTGGGCAGGGCCATTGTAATAGTAGGATCTAATTTGTGGTTATTTTCCCAGGCCTGGAAAGTCTAGAGGGAATAGATATATTCAACAACCTGCAGAACCTTCACAATTTTTTCTCTGACCTATGAATAGCAGTATATTATAGTATACTAAAACTAACCCCTTGGAACTGCCCTTCCCCATCAAAATAGTAAACCAAAGGCAACTGAACGTCTAGGGAAATGACAGAGACTAAGACCAGGCATAAATACCTGGAAGGTGAAGAGGATTGCTGCCAAGGTCCTGCTTAACTCACCTATTATGCAAGCAAAAGGCAGACGTCCACGGAAAATGACAATTGATTAGCACAAACTTAATCAGCAAGTAATAGCCATTGCAGTGATGTTTTTCTGATGTAGTGTCTTCTGCAAAGGAAACAGGCACAGCCCATGACATCTGAATAAAGCAAATGATTTTTCCCCATTCGAATGGGTGAGGAAAATCAGGAGCAGTTTGCACTGATGTAAGGGGGCCAACAGTCTCCCTTTTGTTTTTCTTCAGTGTCCTGAGAGTTTTTGATAGTTTTGCCACAAGGGTCCATGGCCTTTTACATTACTGATACCTTGGTGAGCAGACCTGCCCAGGAAGGAGCAGGTCCCCAAGATACTGAACCAGAAATGTGCAAACCAGCCCGGTCACCTCAGTGAGTTCTCTCAGGGTCCACTGCTCTGGGATATGTTGGAACACACCTTTTAAAGTGAGCAACAAGTTGATGTGCTCAACCAGGAACAGAGGGAAAAACCTTGGTGGGCTTCTTTGGATTAGGGGCAACATATACCACATCTGGGTGCACTGCCATGACCGTTCACTACAGACCCTTAAGGCTGCGTTTTAAGTGGAACACAGAGCAAAAAGGGCTCTGCACGAGGTCCAGGCTGCTGTGAAAGGCCTTGCTACTTGAGCCTGTGGCACAGCAGATCCAATGGTATTGGAAGTGTTTGGGGAGACTGGGGAGCAAGCCTCTGGCTTGCTCCAATAAGAAAATCTCAGAATAGGCCCTGGGCTTTAGTGTAAATCAATGCTTGCTTCTGCAAAAAATAATTTGCTATTAGAATAGCAGCTTCTGGCTTACTACTGGGCTCTGACCATAGATGTCAGGGCACTATATTACTCAAACTACCCATGATGAACTGGGTATATTCAAATCCTCTAAACAGGAAATTTGGACATACACAGCAGCATTTCATTGTAAAGTGAAATGTCATTTTTGAGACCACACCTAAGCAGATCTAGAAGGTACAAATATGCTGTATAGGCAGGTGGTCTAGAGGCCCATGGTGCTTTCTCCCACTCGTTATGGTCACATGAGGAGTATGCAAGTATCAGTTAATGGAAGAGGAATAAGCACGGGCCTTGTTTATGGATAGATCTGCAAGGGTGCCAGTCACCAACAGAGGGATTGGCTCCTCAACTATGGCATCACTCAGGGCAGCCTGAGAGACGGGCAGGCAGTCCTGTGGGTTGGCTGGTTGGTTGGAGGCTTGGAAAGAACAAAATTGAGAAGTTAGTGATAAGAAGATCACAGAGATCACCAGACAGGTATTTAGATCAACCTCTTGAAATGGACACAGAGCACAAAACTGGACAAGATGCACTGTCCTATGGCTGGACATCAATGAGCTTTTCCCGTAGCCACCCTGAGTCTTTCTCCAAGACTTCACCAAAAAACTATTTTAGCTGATAAAATCAGCAAGGTTGCAGGACACAATATCAACTGAAAATCAGTAGCATTTCTGTATGCCAACAGCAACCAATCTGAAAAGGAAACCAAGAAAATAATTTCATTTACAGTAGTGATGAATAGCATTAATTCATAGGGATATATTAAATAAATGCCTAGGAATAAACTCAACCAAAGTGAAAGATCTCTGCAATGAAAACCACAAAACACTGATGAAAGAAATTAAAGAGGATACACACACAAAAAAGATATTCTGTGTTCATGTTTTGAAAAAAATCAACATTGTTAAAATGTCCACACCACCCAAAGAAATCCACAAATTCAGTACAATCCCCATGAAAATATCAATGACATCTCTCACAGAAATAGAAAAAAAGAATCCTAAAATTTATATGGAACCACAGAAGAGCCAAAGCAATCCTGAGCAAAAATAACAAAGTCGTAGTAATCACATTGCTAACTTCAAATTATACTACAAAGCCACAGCAACCAAAACAGCACTGCACTGACAGAAAAAACAGACACATATTCCAATAGAACAGAACAGAAAACCTAGAGATAAATTTATGCATTACAGTCAACTCATTTTTGACAAAGGTACCAAGAAAATACATTGGGAAAAGGACAATCTCCTCATTAAATAGTACTGGGAAAAACTGGACATCTATATGCAGAAGTATGAAACCAGATCCTTATCTCTTACCATATACAAAAATCAGAATGGATTAAAGACTCAAATCCAAGACCTGAAGCTATGAAACTATTAGAAGAAAACATTGGAGAAACACTCCAGGACATTGGTCCAGGCAAAGATTTCCTGAGTAAGACCACCAAACCACAAGAAACCCAAGCAAAAATGGAAAAATGGGATGACATCAAGCCAAAAAGCTTCTGCACAGCAAATGAAACAATCAACAAAATGAACTGATAACCCATAGAATGGGACAGAACACCCACAAACTACCCATCCAACAAGAGGTTAGTAAGCAGAATATATGAAGAGTTCAAACAACTAAATAGAAAAAAACCCCAAATAATCCAATTTTTTAAAATGGGAAAAAGATCTAAACAAATATTCTTCAAAATAAGAGATACAAACAGTCAACAGGAATGTGAAAAAAATTCTTAACATCACCAATCATCAGAGAAATGAATATCAAAATTCAATGAGCATGGAATATTTTTCCATTCTTTTGTGTGTCCTCTTCAATTTCTTTTTTTTCAAGTTTCAGAATATTACATGCTACAAAAATTTTTGTTACATAAATTGCTTTTGTACCATTTGAGTCAAAGTTATAAGTGTGCCCATCCCCCAGATAGGGTGTATTGTACCTGTTGGGTATGAATTTACCCATCTCCTCTCCCCTCCCTCCTGCTTGATTTCTGATGTTATTTCCATGTATGCACGTAAGTGTAGATCAATTAGTTCCAATTTAATGGTGAGTACAGGTGGTGTTTATTTTTCCATTCTTGTGATACTTCACTTAGAACAATGGTCTCCAGTTCCATCCAGGTTAATACAAGAGGTCTTAGTTCACCAATTTTTTATGGCTGAGTAGTACTACATGGTATACATACACCACATTTTATTAATCAACTCATGTATTGATTGGCACTTGGGTTGTTTCCACATCTTTGCAATTGTGAATTGTGCTGCTATAAACATTCAAGTGCAGGTGTCTTTTTTTTATAGATTATCTTTTTTTCCTTTGGGTAAATACCCAGTAGTGGGATTGCTGGATCAGATGGTAGTTCTACTTTTAATTCTTCCAGGTATCTCCATACTCCTTTCCATAGAGGTTGTACCGGTTTGCAGTCCCATCAACAATGTATGAGTGTTCCTATCTCTCTGCATCCACATCAGCATTTGTTGTTTTGGGGCTTTTTGATAAAAGCCATTCTCATTGGACTTAAGTGATATCTCATTGTGGTTTTGATTTGCATTTCCCTGATGATTAGAGATGTAGAGCATTTCTTCATGTGTTTGTTGGCCACTAGTCTATCCTCTTTTGAAAAGTTTCTGTTCATTTCATTTGCCCACTTTTTAATGGGGTTGTTTGACTTTTTCTTGCTGATTTGCTTGAGTTCCTTATGAATTCTAGCTATTAGCTCTTTATTGGATGTATACCATGCAAATACTCTCTTCCACTCTGTAGGCTGTCTACTCACTCCAATGATTGTTTCCTTGGCTGTGCAGAAGCTCTTCAATTTGATCAGGTCCCATTTATTTATTTTTGTTGTTGCTGTGATTGCCTTTGGGGTCTTCTTTTTAAATTCTTTGTCTAGGCTAATGTCTGTAAGAGTTTTTCCAACATTTTCTTCTAGAATTCTTATAGTTTCACACCTTAGGTTTTAAGTCAGTTATCCACTGTGAGTTGATTTTTGTGAGAGGTGAAAGGTGTGGGTCCTGTTCTACATGTGGCTATCCAATTTTCCCAGCACCATTTATTGAATAAATGGTGCTTTGTCAAAGATCTGCTTTGTCAAAGATTAGATGGCTATATGAGGATGGTTTTATATTTGGGTTCTCAGTTCTGTTCCATTGGTCTGTGTCTCTGTTCTTGTGCCAATAACATTCTGTTTTAGTTGCTATAGCCTTGTAGTCATAGCTTGAAGTCTGGTAAATTGATGCCTCCAAATTTGTTCTTTTTGTTTAAGATTGCTTTTGCTACACAGGGTCTTATCTGGTTCTATACAAAGTGCAAAATTATTTTTTCTAGATTTGCAAAAAATGATGTTGGTATTTTAATGGGGATTCCATTGAATCTGAAGATCATTTTGGGTAGTACAGACATTTTAACAATGTTTATTCTGCTGACCCATGAGCATGGTATGGTTTTCCATCTGTTTATGTCCTCTGCTAGTTCCTTCCTCAGTGTTTCATAGTTATCCCTGTAGAGGTCTTTTACTTCCTTAATTAAATACATTCCTAGGTATTTTATTTGTCTGTTGCTATTGTGAAGGGAATTGAGTCTTTGATTTGGTTCTCAGTTTGACTGTTGTTGGTGTATAGGAATGCTACTGATTTGTGTATGTTGATTTTGTAACCTAAGACTTTGCTGAATTTGTTTATCAATTCTAATAGTCTAATGGCGGAATCTTTGGGGTTTTCTAGATATAAGATCATATCTTCAGCAAAGAGAGATACTTTGACCTCTTCTGCCCCCATTTGAATGCCCTTGATTTCCTTCTCTTGTCTTTTTGCTCTGGCTAGGACTTCCAGCACTAAGTTGAATAGAAGCAGTGATAGAGGGCAACCTTGTCTGGTTCCAGTTCTAAGTGGGAATGCTTTCAATTTTTCCCCATTCAGTATGATATTGGCTGTGGGTTTGTCATATATGGCTTGTATCGTTTTTAGGTAAGTCCCGTCTATGCCTATTTTGTTAAGCATTCTTACCACCAAAGGGTGTTGAATTTTGTCAAATGCTTTTTCTGTGTCTATTGAAAGTGTCATATGGTCTTTGTTTTTGCTTCTGTTTATGTGGTGAATTACATTTATAGATTTGCATATGTTGAACCATCCCTGCCTCTGTGGGATGAAGCCTACTTGGTCATAATGGATTATTTTTTTGATAAGCACCTGAATTCGGTTTGCTAGGATTTTGTTGAGAATTTTTGCATCTATATTCATAAAAGATATTGGTGTGAAGTTTTCTTTTTTTGTTGTGTCCTTTCCTGGTTTTGGTATCAGGGTGATGTTAGCTTCATAAAATGTGTCGGGGAGGATTCCTTCCTTCTGTATGCTGTGGAATAATTTCTACAGGATAGGCACCAGTTCTTCTTTGTAGATCTGGTAAAATTTGAGTGTGAAACCAACCATCATTTCATTTTAGGAAGATTTTTTTATTGCTGCTCAATTTCGGTACTTGGTATTGGAATTCTGTTTCTTCCTGATTGATCATAGGGAATTCTGTTTCTTCCTGATTGATCATAGGGATGCTGTGTGTTTCTAAGAATTTGTCCATTTCCTCTACATTTTCAAGTTTATATGCATGGAGGTTTTTATAGTATTCACAGATGATATTTTGTATTTCTCTGACATTAGTTGTAATTTCTCTTATATCATTACTGATGGAGCTTATTAGAGTCCTTTCTTTTCTGATTCTCATTAGTCTAGCAAGAGGCATGTCAATTTTGTTATTTTTTCAAAGAACCAACTTTATATTTTATTAATCTGTATAGTTTTTTAAATTATCAATTTCATTTAGTTCTGCTCTGATCTTTGTTATTTCTTTTATTCTGCTGGGTTTGGGGCCAGTTTGCTCATCCTTTTCCAGTTCTCTGTGAAAATTCATTAGATTATTTATTTGTAATCTTTCTGTCTTTGGGATGTAGGCATTTATGGATATAAAATTTCCTCTCAGAACTGCTTTATCTGTGTCCCACAGATTTTGATAATGTGTGTCTCTTTTATCATTTAGTTCAAAGAATCTTTTAATTTCCATCTTGATTTACTCCTTAATGCAATAATCGTTCAGCAGAAGGTTGGTTAGATTCCATGATTTTGTGTAGAGATGAGAGTTTCTGTTGGAGTTGATTTCTAATTTTATTCCACTGTGGTCTGAGAAGATGCATGCATTTCTAGTTTTTTAAATTTTTTTTTTTTTTTTGAGACAGAGTCTCACTTTGTTGTCCAGGCTAGAGTGAGTGCTGTGGCGTCAGCCTAGCTCACAGCAACCTCAATCTCCTGGGCTCAAGCGATCCTCCTGCTTCAGCCTCCCAAGTAGCTGGGACTACAGGCCTGCACCACCATGCCCGGCTAATTTTTTTGTATATATATTTTTTTAGTTGGTCAATTA
>CAUYPO010030550.1:0-10115 GCA_963574435.1 Cheirogaleus major | reverse complement strand
AATAGCATTGTTGGGCATCTACCCAAAAGAGCATAAGTCATTCTATTATAAAGACATCTGCACCCGAATGTTTATGGCAGCACAATTCACTATTGCATGGTCATGGAAACAACCCAAGTGCCCATCAATTCATGAGTGGATAATAAAAATGTGGTATATGCTCACAATGGAATATTACTCAATTCTAAGGAACAAAAGTGAGCTAACACCGTTTATGCTATCCTGGATTAAGCTTAAGCCCATTATCCAAAGTGAGGCGACCCAAGATCAGGAAAATGGGCTCCACATCTACTTGCCATCAAATTGGTACTGACTGATTAAAACTATGGTGCTCAAATG
Organism: Cheirogaleus major; assembly: GCA_963574435.1. Lineage (NCBI taxonomy): Eukaryota > Metazoa > Chordata > Mammalia > Primates > Cheirogaleidae > Cheirogaleus > Cheirogaleus major. Next base: position 9,776 of record CAUYPO010030550.1, on the reverse strand, counting down.
GTGGTAGTGTTCACCAGGGATTGGGGGGGTGGCGAGACCCACATCATAAGGATGTGGCGAGCATTGTGGGAGGGAAGGGCATACCTCTAACCCTTCTTAGGGAGAGGCAAAGTTATAGCATATATCCAAAATGTAAAAAAAAAAAATCTTTTGTGGGATGGAGGGCAGGCGGGAGGGGGGAGGAAGTGTATAATTACATAATGGGTGCTGTGGGCGCTACCTGGGGATTGGATGGGCTTGAAGCTCTGGCACGTGGGGGGGAGTGGTGGTAAGGGCAATGTATGTAACCCTAACAATATTTGTACCCCCATTATGTGATGAAATAAAAGGAAAAAAAAGAACTAAATATGATAGTACACGTGGTGTAGGATTTCAAGCAAAAATGGTCCTGTGGGTCTTAATGGGTTTTATATCTTTACCTTTTTCCTGTAAATACAATTTATTGGCAATCCAGAAAAAAGAAAAAAGAAGTGTAGAGAGCAAATATTTTCTCCCATTCTGTGGATTGTCTATTTGCTCTACTGATAGTTTCCTTGGCTGTGCAGAAACTTTTTAATTTGATCAGATCCTATTTGTTTATTTTTTATGCTGCAGTGATTGCCTTGGGGGTCTTCCTAAAAAATTCTTTACCTAGACCAAGGTCTGATAGGGTTTTCCCAACATCTTCTTCTAGGATTCTTAAGGTTTCATGCCTTAGGTTTAAGTCTGTTATCCATCTTGAGTGAATTTTTCTGAGAGGTGAGAGGTAGGGATCCTGCTTCATTCTTCTGCATGTAGCTAACCAGTTTTCCCAGCACCATTTATTGAAGAGAGATTCTTTTCCCCATTGTATATTTTTGTCTGCTTTCTCAAAGATTAGGTTACTGTATACTGATGGTTTCATCTCTGGTATCTTAAATCTTTTCCAGATATCGATGCTTCTGTTCTTGTGACATTCCCAGGCGGATTTAACTATTATTGCTTTATAGTACAGCTTGAAGTCAGGAAGACTGATGTCTCTCAGTTTCTGAGCTTTATCTGAAATGTTGTAACTGATCTCATAGAAACATTTGAGCAATTATTAATGCAAATAGCCAAAAATCAGTCCTCCAGAAATATGTTCAAAGCTATATTCTATATAGAAGCATCCAATATCAAATAATATTAGTTATTTTCAAAGATATAAATCACATGAGCATTATTTACAAACATATTCTGAAAAATTAGACTGATTTAAATCAAAAGCATCTCTAGACATTTTACACACACAATAAAAATAAAGAACTGTGTTATATCTAAATTATGTCTAAATAATCACACCTTCTGCGTGTTTCAAGGAAATGTCAATGTGAGGTTCTGTGAGACCCTAGAAGAGAGCTTTCTGGCTGCTGGGACTATCCATTAACTCTTTTATGCCAAGAATAGAAAATATTCAATGTACATTTTACAAAAGGAATCATACAAAATTTTATATTTTACAAAAGGAATCATACAAAATTTTCAGGGGTTGTTAAAATGATTTAGAATGTTTTATCACTATAAAAGTTTACAAAGATTTATATTTCATGGTACATTGTACCCATTTGTGGCTCACCTGGAGGCCGAATTAGAAAGCTTTGTGTTATTTTCATTTTATGTAGATAAGAAGTAGCTTAAGAGTGAAAATTGGTGAATCTTTACAAGTAGGATATTTTAAATATTGTATGGAGATTTTGAGGATACACAGATAATATTCAGTGAACTGTTTCCCGTCACTGTTTTAACTGGAGGTTAAGATAGAAATATTTGCTGTGAATGGATATTTGCCATACTGAACAGGAGCTTACATAAAAATATAGAGCATCTTTAAAGTATGTTAATTATAATAATACCAAAACTGTGTGTTCATATTGCTTTAATGTTGAAGTGTTTTATAAAAAATAGCCTATATGAGCCCTATAAAATCTTGACCATCAGGTGCTTATTTTATAGAAAAGGAAATAGCCTTAATTAAACACATTTCACTAAAATTGCATTCAAGATTAAAAAGTACTATAAAATTTAAAAGTTTGTCTGAATTACATATAACTTCAGTTTGTTGCATGCATTTTGATGGATGAGATAAATTCCCACTAAGTAAGCTAAAATAGCATCAATTATTAAGTATAAAATTTTCTAAAAATGGCACTTTTTAGTATTCAACTCACAGTGACAGAGGCGTTTTGGTTAGTTTGGACAATACTTTTTCTAGTAGAAAATAATATGTAATAAATAGCTGTCACCTACATGCATTGAATTTCACAAATTAGGCATCTTGCATTGTTCATTGGTGTATTTCCTTTTATCTGTAATAGGTTTAGGTAATAGCTTTAACCATTTTACAGATAATCTTTGATAGATAATACTGAGAGGAGAGTAAATTAGCATTGTCCGTGTATATGTAATATATACATATAATACACTATATTACACACTTTTTAAAATGCATATATATTTTTTTGGTCTGTCACATATCAGTATTTTATGTATTTGTTTATTTATTTCAGCATATTATGGGGGTACAAATGTTTAGGTTATGTATATTGCCCTTGCCCCCTCCTAGTCAGAGCTTCAAGCGTGTCCATTCCCCAGACGGTGCGCATCACAGTCATTATGTATATACCCATTCCTTCCTCCCCCCTCCCATCTGCCAGATGCCCGATGAATGTTATTACTATATGTGCACTTAGGTGTTGATCGGTTAAAAACAATTTGCTGGTGAGTACATGTGGTGCTTATTTTTCCATTCTTGGGATACTTCACATAGTAGAATGGGTTCCAGCTCTATCCAGGATAACACAAGCGGTGCTAGATCACCATTGTTTCTTGTAGCTGAATAGTACTCCATGGTATACATATACCACTAAGTATATTTATTATAAAATAATATTCAAATGCTAATGGGCTTTTCATTCTTTGGGGTTTTTTTTTCTTTGTACAGAAAAAAATGAAAGCTGAAGAGTCAGTCTACTGTCAGATTTCCTGTTACAATTCTTTTTGCCTTACCTTTAATTACTTGGATTAAGCTTCTTTTCTTTTGTATTAATCCATTAATAAAATTTGTCTTCCTCTATATATCAATTAATTGTCCAACAGGAAATTCATTCTATTTCCTTCTGAGAGCTACCACATTCTCTGCTCCATTATTTTAAAATTATTTGTCTATGGCTCTTCTATATTTTTTCTTCACACAGAAGGGGAAAAGTTGCCTCTTTTGAACACAATGAAATATTCTTCCCCATTAATTTACAGAATTATAACTTTCTGGTAACTTCCTGAACCATTCTTAATCAGTAATAACAGTTACAGGACACAGTCTTTGTTTGCTCCTGCATAGCTACTTGTATTTGTGTGTCATGGATTTTGAAAGCATTGTAGTTTAATTGCACACAAAAATTTTAGGTTTTCAAAAGAAGACAATTAATATATAATATTTAAACATAACTTTTGAAGATTTTTAACAACAAAAATAATTCTATTAATTATATGAAAATATTTTGCAGTTTTTAGTTTCAAAATAATGATTACAACCACAATTACAACTAGAATTGTCATTTCATTATTCTTCTTTTAACTTAACTATTTATATATTCTTTTATACCTCTGTTTCTTTTTGTATTGGTTTTCTATTATTCTGCTGCCCTCTAATCATAGTTTGAATATAGTTCTCCAGTAGTAAAATCAAAGAACTCAAAAGTTGCAAATTCATAATACCCATGTTTTTTATATATAAATTATATTGATTATAAAGTATTTTATTGGTTGTGCTAAAATACAATGTTATATTAATTTTTTAGTAATGGAAGAAATTTGAAGGAACACAAAACCAAAATCTAGAAATAGAAAACAAAATCAAACAGAAAGATGGTACATATACTGACGTGGATAATTTTATTTTCTGTAGTCTTCCTTAGGTTTCTAGCTTTAAATTATCTAGAACATAGGCTTTGAATAAACATTTTATTATCATTTTTATTTGACATCTAATTGAATGTTTCTGAGGACAGACAATACTTTTTTTATTTTTGCTGAAAAGGGGTCATTGTGTAATCCTGACATTATTCTAGAAAATAGAATTGCTGCAGCATTCAAAAAGAAACAAAATAATGGAAATTTTTCTAACAGCTTTTCAAAAAGCAAGTTTGAACATGCAAACAAGAAGTTTTGTCTTTTGATGACAATTCTTTCTTTTAGAAGTATTTTGTCAATTATTTTGTGCTATACGTAAATGACAGATTATTCAGAGGACATGATAGAGCAATAGATTGTCCCATGTGAAAACAAAGAAAAAAGTAGTTATCTAAGTGTCTAGGTTAGTATTTTTTACTCTCCTGACAGATGGTAGAAATTAGAAGAAAATTCATGAAAAATGTAGGAGAAAGCCTCATTCTAGATAAAAGAAGAAGGAAATAAAATATCATGAAGATGATAATCAACAAAATATCAACGTGGTGAGCTTCAGGGGGGTAAGATTTTCTGTCTAATTTCTTCATTGATGTGTCCCAAGTACCCAGAGCATAGGACCCACACAATATGTATTGAATGACTGGGTGAATAAGTGAACAAAGAATAGCTGCCTGAGCTTGCCTGATATAAGACAGAAGATAAAACTCAAAGGAAGAAAGGAAATGCAAAAATAGGTGCCAGAGATGGACCTAGGTGACAATGAATCAAAGATACCTAAAGTGATCTAAACAAAACTAGGCTATAAAAGAGGGAAATCTCTGTGGTCTCTTAATATCATTATCAGATGATTTTAGTTACTTCATTACATATGTGTTTTTTCCATGCTTTGTTCTCATTTAAGTTCAGTTGTGCCTAGTTCAAGATCAGTTTCAGTTTAACTATTAAAATATTTTAACAGACATAGAATGTATGGAAGATGGTAGACTAGACATAGGAAAAGTTTGCTTTCAAAGATTAAATATAATGACCTAGATTGACTATTTCTATTTACAGTCCCAGGGAAATCAAAACTATTCACTTCTTTCTCCCTAATAAAATGTTAGGTTTGAGCCACCCTACATATTCAGTGAAAAAGTTCAGAAGATTTGCTTAAAGACTCACACGTTTTCTATGGCATTTCTGGAGGTGAGTAGGTTAAGCAAACACAGAACAACTTTCCACCTAAACCTTTCTGAGATAAAACCTTTCTTCTGTTATAAAAAGATTACAAAAGCCTGGAAGTCATAGTTCTCTTAAGGTGACAGAAAAGCTGTTCTCTGAAAACAGAAACTAGATACATTTCAGGTCACAAAGAATAGCCCCAAAGATCAAGCTCGAATGCCAGACTCCATCCTCTGTGACATGTGGGGAATGACATTTGAGCTCCATATGTATGTACACGCTTTGCTTATCTATTTGTCTATCAGTGAACATTTAGATTGTTTTTACCTTTTAACTATTGTGAATAATGCTGCAATGAACACCCACTATGGAAAAAAGTATGGAAGCTCTTCAAAATTTAAAAATAGAAATACCATCTAATCTAACATTCCTGGGCCTTCATCCTAAGGAACTGAAATCTGAATCTTGAAGAAATATTTGTACATCTATGTTCTTTTAAGTTTCTTTTTAGCACTCATTATCTGACATTATTTTGCTAACCTGTTTAATTATTTATTTTTTATTTTTTATTATTATGGGTACATAATTGTAGATCTTTATAGGGTGCATGTGATGTTTTGATATAAGCATACAATGAATTAATAAAATCAGAGTAATTGGAGTAGCCATCATCTCAGGCGTTTATCATTTCTTTGAGTTAGGAACATTCCAATTCCACCCTTTTAGTTAAAGTATACCTTAATTTATTATTGGTTATCATCACTTTGTTATGCTATAAAATATTGTTCATTCTAACTATCTAATTATGTTTTCTTTATTTTTAATCATCTCTACCAGAATATAAGCCCTTGAGAAAAGAGTCCTTACACATCTTCTTTACCATTGAATCCACAGCTATCAATACACTGCTTGCTACTTAGTAGGTGTTCAATAAATGTTGAACAAGTGAAAAAAAAAAAAGAACAACTCAGTGAGTGACTGTTTCTTCCTTCCAATCTGTACTTTGCTTTAATGTAGGTCAGTGTTAAACTATCTTAGAGTGTTTGCAGCTGTTGAGAAGGAAGGCATATGCCAAGTCATGGTACTTTGAAATCTTTAGGGATCATAATTCTGTTCTGTGGGATTTTTGCTTAGTCTTCTGCAGCGGATATTGGCCAGGCCCAGCACAGGCCCCATGACACAATAAGAAATAGGATGTGGATGCTTATAATTTTGGGCACAGCTAGGAATTCCTTCAAGCTCCTTATGTGTGGGACTTGTCTTGCCCATTCTCTAGTGTATCCCTTATTCCTAGAAAAATAGCACATACTATTCTTTGAGAAGTATTTGTTGAAAGAAGGAGAGTGGGTAGACCCTTGTGTACTCGTGTGACCTTACTTCCCAGTTATAAGGCAATGGGCTTGTTTTCACTTTTCTTGTCCTGCAGTTCCTTACTCTGTGTCATTGCTCATCTATCTATTCTGTTCTTAAATAGGCAAACACTTTGCAATTCCTTTAATTGGTCACTTACAATTGTGGTGTTGAGCTTTTACTTGCTGAGAGCAAAAACTATCATTGCATCCCAGATGCTTACCATAGTGCCTAACACAGAGATGGTGCTCATAAATATTTGTTGAGGTGATTATCAAATATATATTGTGTATATCTTATATGTGATACTCCTCACAATTCACAAATTTTGCCAGTATTCATTGAAAACTTAGTCTTTGCAAAGAACTATGTGTGCCAGATGCCAATGGCAATATATTAAAATGTGAGAAATATTCAAAGTCCTCTGGGGACAGTATGAGTGTGTAACCAGATGTAGTAAAGACAATCAGGTAAGTAAAAAATATGAGATTCTCTGTGCAAACATTTCAGAATGAGAGGCATAAAGAAAAATTGTTATAAAAATGTAAAGGTAGACTGAACACATTGGGCTAACTGGAAAGGAGATAATTTGAACTCAGCTTCAGAGAGAGTGTGAATTTGCATACTGGGGATGAGGAAGAGAATTGCATTAGGAATTGGTTACATTAGTGTCATGCTTTCTCTAGTTCACTGTGCCCCAGGCATACTTTTCCTTTTTATAGTTACTCAAATGAGCCAAGTTTTTTTCCCTATCTGAGGGCCTTTGGCATGCAATTTTCTTTGCCTAGAATACACATTGCTCTCCTCCCTTTTCCCCAATTCACACAAGTTTCTTTTTAGTTCTCAGCTGAAATTTTCTTTCTTTATGAAAAATTTCCCTCTCTGTCTTTTCCCCCTTCACTCCAGAAGACCACTGCCTTCACCCCAACTGGGCCAGCTTCACCTAGAATACACTTTCATAGCATTTCATAAATCTTCCTGGGACATTGGCCATAAATGTAATTTAATAAACCAATTAATTTTTAATTTTTTTATGGTCTTAATTGTTTTATCACTGGACTGTTAGTTCCATGCTTGAAAAGATTTTATCCAAATAAGCAAGTAGAATAATAATTTTGACATAGAGGGCACTCATTAAATTCTTATTAGATTACTAAATGAGCATGAGCTTTCTTAAATATAGGTCCAAACAGATCAGATTCCTAAAAATGTCTGATAGACTTGAGCCCCATAACATCTGGGGTAAAATTTGATAGTTCCATAATGGATAGCCTTGGGACTTCTAGGCCCTGCAAATGGCTATAACAACAAAAATTGAAAATTCAAAAAAACAGATAATTCTTCCTACTACAAATTTATGAAAAGGAATTGTTGTTTTAGGAGATTTTCAAACAGCTTAACAACATTCACATTGAACATTGAACAAAGACTTCTGTCTGAAGAATTCTCCGGGTCACTATTTCCACCTGGGCTGTCAATATAATTAGGCCATTAAGAGACTCAGTCCTATCCATGTCAAATCTCTGTCATCAGTGGTAACCAGTGGCAGCTCCCTCTGGCCAAATCTCATGTGTTCTTATAGCTATTATAATTTGTTTCTTTGTTTGCTCTCAACACCTCCACCTTCCTACCACCCTACCCTCATGCACCTGCTGTGGCTCTCAGAACATTTTAACTTTTTCATTAATTCTGTTTCCATGTTCTTCTCTTATTACAATTTCAGCATATTATGGGGTGCCATAAATATTTTTCTATGGTATGGAAGGAAAGGAAACATCTAGTTTCTGAGAGAATATGGCAGCATTTGATAAACCATGGGGAATATGAAACATGTCAGAAGCCTGAAAATCCCCAACTACTACTTAATTTTCTAAGAGTGTTAAAGTGGATGACAGAATCTATAGTCCCATAAGTTTAATGGAAAAACCCCTTAAACATTCTGGAAAAGATTTATATGGATTCTTTTTGAGATCTCTGGATAAAGAAATTAATGAACCATCATAAAATACCTATCTATAGCACCGCCTCTCTTTATAGGTAATAACTCAGGCCCGGTAGGTAATTACCTGATAGGTAAGATAATAACTTAGGCCTGAAGTATCTTGATTCAACAATGCGTTCAAATAAATCTTTCATTATATAGTTGTAAAGAGTAGATATATAACAGAAACCATAGAGTTAAATATATGAATAATTCGATTATAAAATCATTCTAGAGGGGACTACTAAATGAAGCAATGTCAATCTAGAAAGGTGTCTCAAGTGCTAGGACACAGGGATCTGTTCTTCACAATTTCCTTAAACCTTTGGCTCAATGAATTATATGAAGACATGTTGCCTTTTCCAGACTATATAAAATTATTAATATATAGCATGTAACCTTTTGAGTTTGTCTTTTTTCTCTTGGTATAGTGCAATGGTAATTTACTCAAAATGTTCCTGTTTTAGATGCATTAGCTCCATTTCTAGAGCTACTGATTACTGCTATTGCCTATGTATTAGGGGCTTTGCAGAGCTGTCTCTTGGCTCTTTCCACTGACTGCTTAGCATTTAGGTTTTTCTCCTCTCCTAGTTTGGTAGTAATCATCCTCTGCCTTTCAGTTGGCAAAATTTTGCTACTATTGCCTCCTGTTTGTATGGGTTTTGTAGTCCCTTTAAAAAAAATTTTATTATATTTCTGTTACCATTTTAGGAGGCAATGGAGGAAAATATATACATCTAAATTCTTCTTTACATGGAAATAAACAAAAGGCTTGTTCACATTCAAAATATCTGGAGACAGGGAGGAATGGGATGGGGACAGATTTCTAGTTTTGGCTACAGTGAAGTAACAAGGAAAGGAATTTCCCTCCCACCTCAAAGAACAAAAAATAAAAATTATATTGGACAAAAAGCAGCACAGGATTAGTGATTCCAGGTGGATGTTAAAATGTTGTTCAAAAGGGTATGGAATATTTCATGTATCTCCCAGACAGAATGCAAAGACCTCCTAATACAATGCCTATTGAGCAGAGTCCTTAGGAAGTTGTTGGAGGGGAATCCTTTTAGGAACAGGATCACATTAGCCCAGACTAAAGGTTGTTTTGGCTTCACCCAACAAAGCTTAACCACTTCGGTACTCCACTCACCGGCCGCGAAACCTTGCCCACGGCCGGCACTCATAGTCCGCACAATAGTGTGTGCTGTGCATTGACGATGAATCCGTTTTGCTCTTGTGTGATGAGGAAAGCTTTAAAGCACTGACAGCTTGTTTTACTTTACAGGCAGCTTTAGGAAAATGACTATAATAACTCCTACTAAGGACTTGTTAAAAGGTCACAGATTCGTAGTAACTTATTAGCTGAACATACACACTGCAACTG
>CAUYPO010030549.1:0-39934 GCA_963574435.1 Cheirogaleus major | reverse complement strand
AAGGCCATCCCTATTCGAGCAGAGGGGAAATAGACCCCACCTCCTGGTGGGCGGAGCCGTGTGCTTACAGGCAAGGAAAATATTTATGGCTACTATCTTTGGCCATCTTTCTGGAAACTGTCTTTATGCTTTACAATTATGCTTCACAAGAGATCCATCTAAAGTTCAATAATTATGAATTATCTAAAATAGATAAATATATTCCAGGAAAATGTAAATAGGAGAAAGAGAGTGTAGCAATGTTCATTTTTTTAAAAGTATAATTCAAGGGAAAAAGGAACTGAGGAATATTTTTGATAATTGTAGTAATAAAACATACAACCATCAAGAAAATGTTATAATGGCCATTTGCTGAACACTTACATGGATAATTTTATTTAATTCTATAACAATTCTGTGAGGTAAATGATATTTTTGCCCCATTTCACAGATCAGGAAACTAAGGCTTAGGAAAATTAAGTAATTTGGCTGGGCATGGTGGTTCACACCTGTGATCCTAGCATTTTGGGATGCTGAGGTGGGAGGATTGCTTAAGGCCAGGAGTTCAAGACCAGTCTGAGCAAGAAAGGGGCAAGACGCATCTCTATAAAAAATAGAAAAATTAGCCAGGTGTGGTAGCAAGTGCCTGTAGTCCCACCTACTTGGGAGGCTGAGCCAGAAGGATCGCTTGAGCCCAGGAGTTTGAGGTTGCAGTGAGCTATGATGATACTGCTGCACTCTAGTCAGAGTGACAGAGAAAGACCCTGTCTCAAAGAAAAAAAAAGTAATTCATCCACACCTATATATTTTATAAGGGAAAGAACCAAGATTTCAACTCAGGTAGCCTAACACCAGAGTTTGAGCTTTTAATCACTGAATGGTTGGTTAATCATGAATCTGAATCAGATACATGGGCAAATAACACTGAAAAGAATATATAGATTATTAAGTATGAAATGTCCGATTTCCTTAAGTACTAAGTTTGACTGCTAATATCTGTGACATTTCACTTTGACACTTTATGTTTTTATTTTTATCATAAAGGTACATCCTCATTCTTTCAAATGAACATTTTGACTTGTGATTATCTTTTAAATTTTTTTAGAACAATTTTTCTACAACCATGGATAAGTCAAAAATGTGTATTATTTTCAAATATGAGTTCTGTCATAAAACCAATACAATGCAGACAGCTCAAAATATGAGCAAAATGTTTGGAAAGGATGTGGCTAATGAATACACAGTACGTCGATGGTTTAAAATTCTGGTCATTTTTATCTTAAAAATGACCCACATAGACAACATTAGACCAAGGTGGATAATGATAAACTAAACACTGTATTGGAAGCCAATCCATCTCAACTTATGCATAAATTAACAAGGTTTGGTGTTACTATTCCAACAATATTAGAGCATTTACAACAAATCAACAAGGTAAAGAAGCTGGATAGATGTATACTACATAAACAAACATCAAAAGAAAAATCGTCTCAAAGCTTGACTTTCTTTGCTGTCATGACATAAAAGCAAACCATTTCTACATTGCATTGTTATGTGTGATAAAAAATAGATACTTTTTGACAATCACAAGCATTCAGCACAATGACTGGATATAAATAAAGTGCTAAAACACAGTCTAAAAACAAATATTCATCAAAAAATGGCTAATGGTGTGTTTTGGTGGTCCAGCGCTGGTATTATCCACCACAGCTTCATGAAACCTGGTCAGTCGATCACAGCAGATGTCTACTGCAACCAATTGGATGACATAATGAGGATGCTGAGATTAAGCAGCCGAGATTGGTCAATAGAGGCAGGCGAACCCTCTTGCAAGACAATGTTTGATCACATCTCACACAAACAATGCTGCTCAAACTACAAAGACTGGACTTGGAAACTCTCTGTCATCCACCGTACACACCAACTGACTACCACTTCTTCCAGGCTTTGGACCGTTTCTTACAAGAAAAAATATTCCATTCTCATCAAGCTGTGAAAAACACCTTTCGTAATGTCATTGCTACCGGCTCTCCCGGCTTCTTCGCTGCTGGCATAAACAAGCTACCATTAAGATGGCAAAACGTGTCGATAGTTTGGACACGTCTTTGATTAATTGTACTGCTTCTTGTTTGAGATATAATAAACTACACTTTTGATTAGAAACCATACATTTCATATTTAATGACCTAATATAAAGCACAAACTGAAATACAAGGAGAATTTCACAAAACCACAACCAGAGTGGGAGATTTTAAAACATCTGTCTCAAAATTTAACAGATCAAATAGTTTTAAAATCATATAGATAATCTAACTAACAAAATTAACAAGATTGTTTTAATATGTCTAGGTAGAATGAACAGGGAATTCCTTTTTTTTTTTCCAAATGCTCACAGAACATATAAACACATTGATAAAGTAATGAGTCTCAAAGCAAAGCTCAATAAATTCCAAACAGTAGAAACTACACAGCAATTTAAGCAAATCAATAATAAAAAGACAGATGGCCAAATAGAAAAATGGGCAAAGGATATAAAAGGACTATTTATAAATGAGGATATATAAATGGCCAAAAATATATTTAAAAGATGTTCAAACTTCACTAGCAAACACAAACATGATATCAAATCAACAATATTCTATTTTTTTCCACCTAAGAGATTTGGAAAAAATTGTAAGTTGGATATCAGTTTTTGGTAAGGGAATAGAGAAGGATTTTTTTTTTCACAATGCTAGTGTAATATAAATTGGCATGCCATTTAAAAAATTTTTGGAAGTACCAATTAATAGCTTAAATATATGTGACTAAGTTACATACTAATTCAATTTGCAAATTCCACACTGAACTTCACTCTGTCTTCCGGCCAAGACAGACTGCGCCACTAGCTCTCATCTCTCTCACTGACTACAACAAAAAGGTCTGGAAAAAATACAAAAAGCGACTGCCTGAGGACTCAGGAAATAACAAGCAGATTGGCGAGGGGGTCCAAACTTGGAAAAAGACACTTATGGGGTGATTTTCCAAAGTTGTTCCTCTTTTATCACCCAGCTTTGACCCGAGGGTGGCCCAAACATGGAACCGTGCAGCAGGTGCAGGCAACAAAACCTCCAAAAGAAACCCCTCTTCCTAGACAGAGAATTGGCAAAGGGGGTGTCCATGAGTCAGGGAGGGTAGGGTAGCTCTTTTTCTCTTTTCCCTCTTTGGACCCATCCCAAGGGGGAACCAGTCACAAAGCTGCACTGTTGTGCAGGGAGGTGGCACAGACATCTAAAACCCCAAGGGAAAACCCATCTTTCTTGCCAGATGAACCAGGAAAAGGAGGTGCGTGGGGGAAATTCCCCTTGATTCTTCTCTTCCTTTTCTCTCTTTGCATTGCCCTGAGGGTGGCCCAAGTCATGAGGAACTGTGCAACAGCACAGGTGGCTGAAACTCTAAGAGAAACTCCATCTCAGTAGCCAGAAGACTGGCTGAACTGTACTGTTTGGTCTAAACACACCAACTGAAGGACAACATCGTCAGAGTGAATTGAACACACATACACACACACACACACACAACCCAACTACATGTTGTCTACACAAAACCCACTTTAAAATAATGACATAGCTATATTAAAAGTAAAACGATAGAAAAGATTATACCATGTAAACACTGATCAAAAGATAGCTGGAGCGGCTATATTAAAATCAAACATAGAAGACTTCAGACAAGGAATACTACCAGGGACAAAGAGAGATATTGCATAGTAATAAAAAGTCTAATTCACCAGGAAGATATAAAAATATAAATGTGTATTCATATAACAACAGCGCTTCAAGATGTATGAAGCAAAAACTGATAGAACTAAAATGAGAAATAGAGAAATCTACTACTATAATTGATGAGTTAAACACTCCTCTTTCAGTAAGCAATAGAAAAAATAAACAAAAATTAACAGTTATATTTTGTAGAAGATCTATCAAACAATGTGGTCTGATTGATGTTTATAGAACGATCATTCCATGCAACAGAGCAAAATTATATTCTTTCAATGGTGTATGAAATATTCACCAAAATAAATCATATCATAGGTAATAAAACAAACCTTAATAATTTAAAAAAGAATACAATCATACGGTGTTTTCTGACCATAACATAATTAAACCAAAAACCAATAACAGGAATATATGTTTTTAAATCCTCAAATATTTTGAAATTAAATAACATACTTCTATTAATAAGTAACCTGTGGCTAAAATAGAAAGTCTCAAGAGAAATTTAGAAAATATTTTGGTCAGGAGTGGTGGCTCACGCCTGTAATCCTAGCACTCTGGGAGGCCGAGGCGGGAGGATCGCTCAAGGTCAGGAGTTCAAAACCAGCCTGAGCAAGAGCGAGACCCCCGTCTCTACTATAAATAGAAATAAATTAATTGGCCAACTAAAAATATATGGAAAAAATTAGCCGGGCATGGTGGCACATGCCTGTAGTCCCAGCTGCTTGGGAGGCTGAGGCAGGAGGATCGCTTGAACCCAGGAGTTTGAGGTTGCTGTGAGCGAGGCTGACACCACGGCACTCTAACCCTGGCAACAGAGTGAGACTCTGTCTCAAAAAAAAAAAAATATTTTAAACTTAATGAAAATGAAAATATAATATATAAAATTTTGTGGGAGAATTGTGGTTACCAGGGGCTGGAGGAAAAAGGAAATGAGGAGTACAGAGTTTCAGTCATGCAAAAACTTCTAAGATATACTGTATAATAATTAATAACTTGTACTATACATCTAAAATTTGTTAATAGGGTATATTTTACATTATATGTGTTTTATTATAAGAAAAAATTGTGAGATGCAGCTAAAACATTGCCTAGAGGGAAATTCATAGTATTAAGTGCTTATGTTAGAAAACTAAAGAAAGATATCAAATTAAATACATGAGTTTCCATTTTGAGAAATTAGGCAAAGACCAAATTGAACCTAAAATAAGCAGAAAGAAAGAAATAATAAATATAAGAGCATAAATCAATGAAATCAAGAACAGAAAAGCAATAGAAATAATCAATTAAATCAAAACTGATTCTTTGAAAAGATGGATAATTTCAGAGCCCATGGGTTATTGCCAGTCATACTCACTCTATGACCTTAAAAGCTTTTATTAGCAAACAAGAAAGATTACAAATACATGAATGAAGCATTTATCTCAAAGAATTAGAAGAAGAAAAATAAAGTATTAATATAAGAGAAACATTAATGAATATTAAAGTAGAAACTGCCTAGGTTTAAATCCCAGCTCCACTACTTATTAGCTGTGTGTCCTTAAATAAGTCACTTACTAATTTTGTGATCCAGTTTCATCATCTGTAAAATGAGATAATAATAGTCTCTAGTCATAAACTTATTATGAAGTTTAAATGTGTTAATATATTAATAGTTTAGAACAGTGCCTAACACAGAGTAAACAGTTGATAAATGTTAGCTATTATACTTTTCTACTGCTACTACTACTATTACATTTTTGGCAATTCTGATGAACAAAATAAAAGTAATAAAACACAAAAATACATTGTGACTAAGATGGGATCTTTGAAAGAGAGAAATACAGAGAAGAATTTTTAAGTCATAAGCTAATACTATGTATACTTTATACTAATAAATCTGAACTTCTCTGGGTAAACAGAATAATTACTTCAGGAAAATATAAATGACTCAATTGAGAAACCAGAAATAACTAATAACACAACAAATAAGTTTAAAGTAATTGTCAAAGGCCCCAGGACCAGATGGTTTTACAGATGAAGTAGCAAACATTTTAGGTACAGATATTGCCAAAAATTTTTTTAATTTTTTCTTTTTTTCTTTCTTATTTTATCATTTTTTTTATAGGCAGAGTCTCATTCTGTCGCTCTGGCTAGAGTGTCGTGGTGTCAGCCTAGCTCACAGCAACCTCAAACTCCTGGGCTCAAGCAATCCTCCTGCCTCAGCCTCCTAAGTAGCTGGGACTACAGGCCTGCATCACCATGCCTGGCTAATTTTTTCCACTTTTAGTTTTCTGGCTAATTTCTTTCTATTTTTAGTAGAGACAGGGTCTTGCTCTTGCTGAGGTTGGTGTTGAACTCCTGAGCTCAAGCAATCCTCCCACCTCTACCTCCCAGAGTGCTAGGATTACAGGCGTGAGCCACCACGCCCAGCCAACATTTTTTCAAAGTACTAAAAATCACTAAAATATATGGACATTTTTCAATTCATTTTATGGACCTTATACAATTCTGATATCAAAAACAAAGAAAGCACACAAAAAAACTTTGTTGAAAAAAATCTCATCTATACGCAAAAAATCTTAGAAAAGCATATTAGCAAATAGAATTGAGTAAAAAGAGCAATACATTATTACCAGATTTATTTCTCAAGCAAAGTGCATCATTGTTTTAACACAAGAGTGTGGGTTTTGGAGGCAAACTGCCAGATTTTGAATCTGGTTTCACTACTTACTAGGAACTGGCTGGGTGACCTGGGTGAGTGGTGTAACCTCTCTATGGCTGTTTTCCAGTTTTTAAAATTAAACTAATATCTAATTCAGAGGGATGGAAGGATTAAATTAAAATGATTCATTTGAAGAACTTAGCCAAATCTTTAGTACATACCAAGCACTCAACAATTGTTAGATGTAAGTATTCAGTTTTAAAATAATTTTAAAATCCCTTGATAATGCAGTTGGAAGGTGGCTTGAATTCTTCACTCAGCCCAAGTTCCCAAACAGGAGTTAACTAAATATCTCAGTTCCTGAGTGGGGGGAGTAGAGAGAATGTGGAAGGGAGGGCGATGCAGGCAGGAAATTCACACTCGGGGAGCAGGAAGGCAATAGGTGAGTCCCTGTGCTGCCAGGATTCTTCCAGTCTAATCTCCTTAGATTGGTACCAAACAGCTTAAGGGATTCCTGGAATTGCAGCTCCTATCCTAGGCATTTTAGCCAACCAGAGCTCAGAATTGTCCCCACGGATATTTAAGTTGTAGCAGCAAACAACCACCAGGAGGCAGCAACCTGCAGCTGAAGCAGGGGCGTGTTGGATGCCACAGCCAGCCCCTGGGAGCACCTGGCCTGCTGCTGCTCAATTTTACCCCATTTATTTCATTAATATCACAGTCATGTGACTCCATGATCCCAACCATACGTCATGTATTGAGGTGGAGTTACACTGCTACACTATACCACTATACTAATTTGTTTTTTTTACAGACAAGGTCTTGCTGTGTTGCCCAGCCTAGAGTGCAGTGGCATGATCATAGCTCACTGTAACCTCGAACTCCTGGCCTCAAGTGATCCTCCCTCCTTGGCCATCCAAAATGCAGGGATTACAGGCGTGAGCCACTGTACCCAGCCCACTATTCCAATTTTTAAAAGGAAAATTATATCACCATCTCCATAGACATCTGAAAACCATTTAATCAAATTAACTTCTTCTAATTAAAAAAAAACTCTCACTAAACCAGAAATTAAATAGTCTTATCATAATACAAAGTATTTTTTTATACACCCAAAAATTCTTTTTCCAGAAATCACAGTGAACATCATACTTAGTGGTAAATTCTTAGAGCAGCAGTTCCAGCACTACCCTGTAGAACAGGGTTTGACAGGAGATGTTAAACAGTAAGGCATCAAATGATGGGTGGTCAAACTAGTTTAAGACATCTGACTTAGGGTATCACTCTCTCGGACAGCCACAAGACAAATTAACTTCAAATTTTCCAATTACTGCTGAAATAAAGAAACAAATCTGTCTTTGTTTAACCCAGCATATTCTAAAGGTATTTGGATCCAGGACATATTTTTCTCAATAAAACTAACAGCATCCTGTGGACCAGGGTTGTTCAGATGCCAGTTTTGGAAATATCACATTAGAGTCTTTCTATTCAAGGTAGCAACATTTTGAGGGTGCCTGCTATCAAAACTGTCACTTGTCTTCACTCTAGGGGTGCCACCCAAGTGAATAAGAAAGGATGGGTACACATGTTGGCAAGACAGAGACAAAATTCTCATTATTACAGATAATGTGTTTGTGTACCCTGAGAAGTCAAGAAAATAGAATGAAAAACTAGGAGAACTAATCATAGCAGTGATTAAAGAGGCTGACACAAGATGACAAATACATCAAGACCCATGGCTGTCTTCTACACCAGCAATAGCGAGTTAGAGAGCGTCAGGGGAACAAAAAAGAATATGCTAGCAAAATATCTGCAAAGATACATGCTGAAGTTGGACGAAAGACATTTTAAAAAGGTTTGAATCAATGTAGAAATGGATCTTCTTCTTGAACTGTATTGTAAAAGTGTCAATCCTCCCTCAAGTAATCTATAAATTTGATGTGATTTCCATGAAAATCTCTATGGGAATTTTTTTATCTTGAGACACTGATTCTGCAGTTCATCTGGTGGAGTAATTGCACAGAATGGTCCAGAAATTTGGGTAGTGAAAGGACAATGATGGGGTGACTTGCCTTCCAAAGTTAGCTCAAATACTGTAAAACTAAACTAATTAAAATACTGATACACAATTTGGCAAATAGACCAGGAGAACTTTCCAAAAAAGGCCCAGAAATGAAACAGCCATGCATCTGCGGTGTCGTTGTCGAGGCTTTAGGAGTTGCAAAGAGCAGAACCTATTCAAGTTAGTGTAATCAAAACCAGGGGATTGTTGGGAGAACGTTAGAGTATCTGACAGAATCCAGGTAAAAGTTGCACGACCGTGCTCCAGAATGGGCAGGAACCTGGGCCGTGCCAGGGGGTCGGCAGAAAGGGTGTGTGTCCTTCAGGGGGTGCTTCCTGTCACCACAGTCCCTGCCTCCATCTCTCCTTCCGAATGCCTTTCATTTCAAACCACAAGCTGCTTGGCTCTCCCCGGCCCAGGTGGTTCATTCCTGACCCCATTAGACATGGGCTGGGGTTCAGGAATGTTTCCCTGTTTGGAGAGGGGAGCCATTTTCAGAGAAGCATGAAGGTGACTCCGTGGCTAACTTGTGCTCTCCCCAGACACTTCCAACTCCACTTGCGAAAACTGAACCTGGGGTCTTCCTCCACCCACCGAGCCTTCTCCCAGGGCCCTCCACTTCAGAAGACACTGAGGAGCAAAGCCAGAAGCCAAGGCCCCCCGAGTCCCTTTGCTCTTCCCATCCCTCCTGTCCAGCTGGCCACAAAGTCCAGTTGACTTTATCCCCTAGATGTTTCTAGAATCTGTCCACTTTAGTCCATCTCTCCTGCCATCACCCTAGTTTAAGGACTTGTCCTATGTCACCTGGACCACTTCACTAGCCTCTTGGTAGGCACATCTGCCCTCTGCCAACACCCGCCACAGTGCAACAGTGATCCCTGCACACCCTCAGCGCCCACGCAACTTGCCTTCACCTGGGGGTGTCCCTGGCTGCACCAGATCGGCTGCCTGTCGCTCGCTTTCCTTATTGCCAATTCAGTGCAGTGCTTAGCATGAGGCTAAACACATCATTAACTGAAAATCGTTTTAAGGCAAGTTGTTCGAGGTATAATTTGTATACAGTAGAATTCACCCTTTTTCAGTGTTCAGGTCGCTGAGTCTGGATAAACACATACAGGCGTGGAACTACCACTGCAGTCAGGATACATAATATTCCTGCCACCCCAGAAAGTTCTCTCGTGTCCCTTAGAGCCAATCCCCTCCCCGGACCAAACCCCTGGAACCACTGGTCTGATTTCTGTAATTGTAGTTTGCCTTTCACAAGATGTCATACAAGTGGGATCTAGAGTGGGCAGCCTTTTGAGTCTGGCTTCTCGCACTTGGTTGCTGTATCATAATTTAGTGTTTGTCTTCTCTGAACCACATCTGACTCCAGAACTACTGTGTCACCATGGTCTAGCAGGGTGTTGCTCAACCTTTTTTTTTTTTTTTCGCTATTTATCCTTTAAGGAGGAAATTTTAATTTAATTTAAATTCTCCCAGATAAGAGAAATTAAATACTAAGGAGTAAGGTTTGGTATAGAAGGACTGAGCTTTGGAGGGTGTCTTAGCTCAGGCTGCTATAACAGACTACCGTAGCCTGGGCAGTTTAAACACCATTTGCCTCTCACAGTTACGGAGGCTGGGGAGTCCAAGATCAAGGTGTCTGATGAGGGCCCAATTCCTATTTTATAGATTGCTGTCTTCTTGCTGTGTCCTCACATGACAGAGAGCAGAGAGATTCTATGTCCTTCCATTTTTGTACAGCGTTAATCCCATCATGAGGTCCTACCTCATGGCCTAATCTAATCCTAATTACCTCCTCCAAGCCCCACCCCCAACTACCATCACACTGGGGGTTAGGATTTCAACATATGGATTTGAGGGGACACAAACATTCAGTCCACAACAGAGGGTCACAGATATATCCCCATTGAGTTTGCATAACTTAGCACATAGTAGGTGCTCAACAAACGTTTGTGAATTAACAAGAGAATGTTTACAGACATTGCCACATGGTGGCGCCTCCCAAGAGAGCCAGCTCATCTCATTGGAAGGCACTGCTGGGTTTCAAACAGGGCTGGGAGTGACCGTCACCCAGATGTGGAGACATCCCCTTCTCTGACAACCCCACCAGTAACTATAAGGTGCCATGTGAGTGGCTTTGGAAGTGAGGCCCCACATCCATGTACTCCGCACATAATCCAATGTGGGCTTGTGAAAGCACACTCTGGCCCCAGGGAGGGAGACGGGTGGGAAGGAACGAGATGGAAGGAGGGATAGAAATGAGAGTAGTTTGGACTCGCCTAGTGGCAGTGGGCATGAAGACAGACGTTCTTGAGAACTGTTTAGAAAACAGAAACAGAACTTGCTGGTGAGTGAGTTGCAGAAACGGGGAGGGAGGGTAAACATTCGGATCTCTAGCCCGGGCACAAGGAGATGGTGGTGCCACCAGTAAGTCAGGATACCCGGTTTGCCAGGGGATGGGGGGCATGAAGTTCAGTTATGGACTCTTGAGGTTGACGTAGCTTTGGGTTATTCAAGTGCAGTGTCCAGCTGGCTGTTGGTTACGCAGCTACGGTGTTCAAGAGAGCTGTCAGAGCCAGAAGGAAGAGATCGGGAACATTCAATTTAGAGGGTAACCCAGGTCATGGGAATGGATGACCTTAGCGGAAAGCAAGTAGCATGAGAAGAAAGCATGTCACAGGGAAGACGCCTGGACAGCAGCAACCCTGAGGGGTGCCAGCATGAAGAAGATGCACCAGGGTGACATTAACCATTACTGAAGCACTGACATTCAGTCTGTAGCCGGTGTCTTGTTGGTGGTTCTTCTGCTTTGTTTTTGCTAGGGTAAACAATGCTGTCACGAATATCTTCATGCAGAAAGCCTTTTCTGTATATAGGATTATTTTCTTGGGACTTGGTGACTGACTGGATGCGGAGTGTAACAGAGACAGAGAAGTCAAGGCTGAGCCTCAGGTTGTCCACTTGGGCTCCAATCAGAAGGAGAAACTGGTTTGGTGTAAAGGTGCTGAGTGTGGTTTTGGTCTCTGAGTTTGAGGAACCCGGGAGGCATCAGAGCATCAGATGTCAATGGACCCGTTGTGTTTGCAGATCTGAGCCCCAGGCGAGAGGCCTGGGTTCCAGGCGGGAAGGGCTGCAGTAGCAGTTCCTGACCTTGAGTGGAGGGGGCATTGCAGCCGGAGGAGGCAGGTCTCCGGAGGCCCCAGGAACCCGCATCCACATCCTCTCTGCTCACCTCGGATCCCCGCTGCAGCTGCAGTGGACAGTCTCACATGAGCACAGACTGCCCCGCACTGGCAGCGTCACCTTGAGCACACACTATGTCTTTCCCCTTTTCCAATGCCATGGCTGTGTGTTCAGCCTGTATTCAAGTGCCACCTGGAACTGCAGGGAGCTGGTGGCCCTGGAGACATCCTTCACCCAGTGGTGGCAGGAGCCAGTGGATCAGTGCTCTGTCCCCATCCTCTGGGCAGATATTCGGGAGGCATTCACACCCTCGCAGAGGGCCTGGAAGAGTGGAGCCCCTTCTGCAGACAGCTGCAACCCCAGCCATGCATCCTTACTCTGACCTACCCTCCTTCCTTCCCTCGTGCTCCCTGTCCCCTCACCCTGGGACTGCATCCCAAGTAAACTGCCTGTTCCCACGGCCCTGTCCTGGGCTGTGCTAGCGGGATGCTGGAGGACTGGCTCGATGGTGCCTGCTCCGTGTCCCATCACGAAGGAAAGGAGGCAGCTTGCTCCCTCACCTACCACCCATCCCCAGCTTCACTCCCTCCTAGTACCTGCAGGGCAGCTGCGTCCCTGGGCAGGGCGGCTGTTCCTTCCTCAGGTGGGGGCGGGGGAGGGGAGCTCTTTTTTGGAGAGGTGAACTGCTGGACACACACTCAGTGTGTTGGTGAGGGGGACTTGTCAGCATGCCCTTGCAACCTGATATAATGAGGAGTGACTAGTTCCTGCCTCTGTGTCTGACCAGACACAGAGTGTGTTTAGCGGACCAGGCGGCACCCATGCTGGGGTCCAGGGAATACATTTCATTCATTTATTCATTTACCCATTCATTCATTCACTCAACAACTATTTAGCAAGCAGCCACCACGTGCCAGGCTATGTTCCCAGTGAACAGCACTGGGCTCCCACCAGGTAGCCAGCACAGGTGTTCCCTGGCTCCCAGAAACTTTGGGCCCCAAACGCCCAAAACCCATGACCTCATCGAGCCCTAGAGCATTCACCCGCATTCTGCACTTGGCCTCCAGTGCTGCCTTTGGACTTCCACGGTGCAGTAGACATGAACTGGGGTGTCTTCCCACAACCTCCAGTAATCCTTCTCTCGGCCACCCATGATGGTGGCCATGTTTGTGTCACACAGGCCTCCCCCCTGGCCAGAGGGGAACTCTGACCAACCCGGGCCAATGAAATTCTGGGAACATGGAACATAGGACACCAGGACATATTCCAGGTGGTGCTGGAACAGCAGGATGTGGCAGAGGAAGCCAGTCTGCAGAAGGAGAAGCAGAGAGAAGAGAGGAAAGTCCATGTTTCTGCCCTAATTCCAGACCTTCCCATGTCCCCAGTGAGAGCTGCATGTCTTGCCCTCTGATTCCATGAAATATTCCTATACCCTTCTAATAATTCTCCTACCTTCCCCTAATCGAGTTTGTGTCAATTTCTGTGACTTACAAGCCAGCGGGCCTGGAGCTTCTGTTCCTCATCTCCCTTGCTTCTTCTTACCTGCCCCATCACAGGTCATGCACACCTGGGCATCACTGACCAGAAAGCATCTGAGGACCAGGGGGCAGGGATGTCTGTGTGATGCCTCTGGTGCTGGAAACGGCCCATGGTGCCCCCTTGCAGACCCCTCACCTCCTAACCCGGAGGCCGAGGCCACCACCACAAGGAGGCTGCATCAGGCCTGAGGCCCCACAGCTGACCATAAAGAGAAGAAGGCAGGACCAGGGTGGCGGCGGGGTTTTCAACAGGCCGACCGAGGTTTATCTGCCCACAGTCCAGAATCCCGACTCTGAACCAGTGTCTGGGCCTTTCCAAAAATGTCTCCCAGAGGCTGCTGGGGGAGGGAAGAATGGAAGGGAGGCTTCCAGACTCCGGGGAGACGCTTTCTCGCAGGTGAGCCATGCCTTCCCTAGCCACCTTCCCCGCTCTCCATTGCCCCTAGAGCTGGTGAGCAGGGCCCCACCCAAACCCAAGAGGATGCTCCATCATCCCCTGAATGTCCTCCACCCCCCACCCCCCCTCCACCCCTCCCCCCCACCACCACCCCCACCCAGGCCGCTCACCTGTCCTGGACCAGCTGCAACAGCGCCACCTCCAGGCCACTGGAGAAATGCATTTCCTACAGCCCATGCCAGGATCCCCTTGTCAGGCAGGGAGGCAGGGGCAGGGGCAGGGGCAGAGGCAGGGGCAGGGGCAGGGACAGTGGCAGGGGCAGGGGCAGGGGCAGAGGCAGGGGCAGGGGCAGGGGCAGGGGCAGGGGCAGGGAGGCAGGGGCAGGGGCAGGGGCAGGGGCAAGGGCAGAGGCAGGGGCAGAGGCAGGGAGGCAGGGGCAGGGGCAGGGGCAGGGGCAGGGCTGACGCTGCTGGTTGATGGGGACAGGGGTAGTAATACGTCAAGGGGTGGCGGAGAGGGCACAGTGAGACAACCACACAACACACTGGAACATGTCTAGCCCAGCAAGAGCCCAAGAACCAGCTCTGCTATCGTATGGATGACACATCTGTTTGGAAACTCCTCAAACATCCAACAATTTCTGAGCTTTATGAAAACCTTACACAGGTCCTCGATCCCCTTTCTTTCCTCTGTTGCCTTGGACCTTGGTTGCACAGAATTAAATCAATCACAGTCGTCAGTCAGCTCACAGTCACTACCGGTCACTTACGTGTTCCTTTTGTTTTTGTCTCTTTCATCCACCTCCTCCAACCCACTCCCTTTTCTCCCCCTCTCGCCGCAGGCAAACGTTCTTCTCTTGTCAGTGTGTGTGTGTGTGTGCACATCCACGAAAACACATATTGCAGCATTTATCAGTAGCATTTGCCAGACGTTTTCTTTGGCATTCCATTCTTATGATCTCCCTGTGTTAACCACACGTCATTCCAGTTCATCCCATTGAACTGCTGCACGGTTCCACCGTCTGCATACATCACCTGTGCCTTACCCATTCCTTTATGCGTGGGCACTTAGGTTGTTTCCAGCCATTGGCCAGCAGCAGTAAATGCTTCAAGGAAGATCCTCGGGCAAGTGTCTTTGCCTACCTGTGTGTGAGTTGCTGGGGGATGTGTACCCAGAAGTGGAACCGCCGGAGTGCGGGGCTGGATGGAGGGTGTGCGCTCAACTGTTGCGCTCCCGTTCACCTTCCTCTAGGACCGGGCTTCCTGTGTCCCTGTATCAGACCAGCATGCATCTGTCTGATGGTCATAAAATGGACGTCACCGTCACTTCCCTCTCCTTTTCCATCCTAGCTGTCCCTCCTGGATGTGCTACAGAGGGGATTGGTGAGGCCTCCTATATACCAAGTACGCAGTTACCTTTTAAGACAAGTGGCTCCAACTGCTGATGTACCTCCCCACACCCCATCACTCACTAACATCCATGCACTGTGCTCTATTAGGGAGGTGACAGAGGCACTAACTTGGCCACAGCCAGCTGGACAAGGGATGGTACATGAATCTAAAGACAAACTGAGGTGCACGGCCAGCCCCAAGGTGGCCCCGAGAACTCCACCCAGACTTAGGGTGCTGATCAGCCAATCAAATGCAGTTTGAGTGCCCGCCACCTCTTGCTAGGAAGTAGAAATGTGCAATGAACAACAGCCATGTGGGTGACTTTGTTTGGGATGATGTCCTGAGCCTGAGTTAGCATCTTCTTGGTTGTCTATGAGGCAGGGTGGGCCACTGTGGTGTAGGACAAACTAGGGTCTGGAACTGGGTGGCAGTGTCCCCTTCAAGCTTCAAAGCTCTGGTGCTTTTGTAAATAGGCTTTCAGAGTCATAGGCTCTGGAGTCAGAATGTTCTGGGTTCCAGTCCCAGCTTAGCCAGCTGGCAGGCTGTTGTAAACAACAAAGACACGGTACACATGAAGTGCTCAGCTGGGTTCCAGGTACATGCTAAGTCTCAAAAATGGCAATCTATTATTATTAACAACCCATAACATAGGAAACACATTCTATACCTTATGAATAATGAAAGTGACACCCAAAGAGGCTGAGCAACTTGCCAGAAAACAGAATCCAAATGCAGACCCCACTTTCTGGACTCTTCTATTCATTCCCGTCTTCTCAGGGTGCCTGACTTCATCAACCCCTGTCCTCTGCCAGGCCCCTGGGCTGAGTCTAGTGCTAGATGCCTTCACGGAGGCTCCAGGTCCAGGTCCCAGAGTGGGAGACTAGGCCCCCTTCGCAGGGGTCCCTTAGGGAGTGGGAGACCCGGGGCAGGCCCGGGCCCAGGCCGGGCTACAGGAGGCTCCCAGGTGCTGGGGAAGGTACTGCCTGGCCCTTCTCCAAGCACATTTAGAGGCAACCCAAGGGAAACCCTGATTCTGTCAGTGCTGGCACGCCTGGGGCACAAGCATTGGAGACATTAAATATTAAACATGTCGGCTGCCTTCCAAGCTTGGCAATTAAAACTCTTATTTCATATTTTACGCAGGATGGACGGGCAGGTCACAGGCTGCTCTAGGAGATTTCATAGTTCCTTGTTCACAGCTGAAGTGGCTCTTCTGAAGAAAACCTCCCTCTCACTTGGGACCCTCCTGCCCTATTTATAAAGTGGTTTCCTAGGAGGTAGGCCAGGGAGTGGAGGTGAAGGTCTCCAGGATGTGAGGCCCCATGCAGGGCTCCCAGCCTGGTCTCCGGCTCTCTTTCTGCTTCTCCAAAATGGGTCTGTGTTCCCAGGGGGCTTCGGAGGGCTCAGCCTCAGACCCCTCACCCCTGCTGCAAAGGCAGCGTGGGAGCTGCACTTGGCTCTGCAAACCCAGAGGGAAGGATGGTCAAGGCCACCAAGGAAGGCTGGGGTGGGAGTAAGGAAGGGGGGGAGGTCTTCCCTTAGCTTCCAGCGCCATCTGCTGACCATGCTCTGAACTGCAGCTCCCCCAGAGGCC
This sequence comes from Cheirogaleus major, assembly GCA_963574435.1. Taxonomy (NCBI): domain Eukaryota; kingdom Metazoa; phylum Chordata; class Mammalia; order Primates; family Cheirogaleidae; genus Cheirogaleus; species Cheirogaleus major. The sequence continues at coordinate 23,388 of CAUYPO010030549.1, read as the reverse complement.
CGCTGGAGACCAATTCAGAGTTCTGGGCAGGAAGCGAAAGGAGGGGATCAAAGAAAATCAGGCCTGGTACTTCCAGAAACATTTTAGAAACACAATTTAGGCTTTTAAATTGTTTGCTCTATTATTCCCTAGGGTTGAGGGAGAAATCAGACTCAGACTCGGATCTTGGGGGATGCAACCCAGTGTGATAACCCAGATGTGCATAGTAACCCTGGTGGCCTGTGGCTGCATGTTCACCGTGTGCGTTCATTATCTCCACGCGGGTGCTGTGGTTGCGCTGTTGTGCCCATTTCACAGATGAAACACTCAGGCTGAGTGAACCCCAAAGCTGGAGAACTTTCTTAAACTTCCTTCCCTCACCCCATTGTCAGTCCTGCAAAGCCTATCCTTCTAACTTCTAGAACACACCACAGACCCTCACCTTTGTCCCATAATTGTTACCCCTCCTTCCAAGTCATGTTCACCTCTCCCTGGACCTCTGTAAAAGTTTCCCACCAGGATCCCCACGACTCCCTTATCCTGTACAATCCATTCTTCACACAGTAGCCAATCGGATCTTAAGATGTGAATCAGGCTTGGCGCAGTGGCTCACGCCTGTAATCCCAGCACTTTGGGAGGCTGAGGCAGGAGGATCGCTTGAGGCCAGGAGTCCAAGATCAGCCTGGGCAACATAGTGAGACCCTGTCTCTACCAAAAATAGAATAATTAGCCAAGCATGGTGTCACATGCCTGTAGTCCCAGCTACTCAGGAGACTGAGGCAGGAGGATCACTTGAGCCCAGGAGTTTGAGGTTGCTGTGAGTTATGATAACACCACTGCACTCTAGCCCAGGTGATAGAGTGAGACCCCGTCTCAAACAAAAAGATGTGAATCAGGTCACATTCATCACTTGCTAGAAATCTTGATGGCTCTCATTGTCTAGAAAATAAATTCTAAGCTCCTTGTCATATCCAAAAAGGTCCTGTACACTCTAGATGAGGCTGGGATCCTCTCACGCCCCTTCTCCCGCTCTGCATGCCCCACACTCCAGCCACATGGGCCTCTCATCTCCTCAAACACACCAAGTTCTTTCTGACCTCAGCCACTTTGCAGAGGCTGCTCCCCTGTCTACAGTGCTGTTCCCTTCACTTCTCTAATTAAAAATTCTTCATGCCATGGGAACACCTCATAGAGTCCTTTCCTGACCACCCTTTTTAAAGAACTGCCCTGCCATTTTTTATCCTAGTCCCTTGTTTTTCATCTTCATAGAATATATTGCTACTTGCAACACCTGTTTTTATCTTCCCCCTTTTGTTAAATTGTCCTCTCAACTAGAATGTAAATTCTGAGCAAGCAGGGAACATGCCTGTTTTGTTCACCATTGCACAGGGCCTGGCACACATTAGGTATGACATAGATATCTGTGGGATGAACAAAAAAGCACTGTCCTAGGGCGAGGGCAGGGTGCCCTGGGAGAAAAGAGGAGGGGCAGCAAACCAAGACAGAGGGGCCACAGAAGCTTTCCAGAAGAAGTGGCGTCCACAGCAAGACCTGAAAAGTAGAGGAGGAAGAGCTCAGGGAAGAGGAAACAACTGGGGGGAGCGTCCCAGGCAAAGGGAACAGCGGGTGAAAGTGTCGTAAGCTGGGAGGATGCTCAGCACCTTCCAGAAACTAAACACGGAAAGATTGGATGATTGGACTTGGACTTCGGCCTCAGAGCCACGAGTGACAGGAAGTGGGAGGAGTGTGACACACCCCTTGGCCGCACACTGAAGCACCCACGGGAGGCTGGAGGCAGGATGACCTGTTAGGCGGCCACTGCTGGCGTCAGGTGACAGATGGGTGTGGGGGTGTCCTGCACTAGGGCAGAGAGGCAGGAGTGGAGATAAGTGGGTGGATGTGGGAGATAGAAGCTGGGAGTTGAGTCCAGTCGAGTCCAAGCTTGGGAACAGATCAGAGGGGAGTTGTGAAGGAAAGAGAAGTATTCAGTGACACATTTCTGCATCCGGAGTGGCATTCGCTGAGACGAGGCCCAGGCCTCTCCCACCCACGTCTTCTTGGCCAAGAGCAGTCAAGGGTGGGGAGCGCTCTCCACCTTCGGTGGGAAGGGCCACGACGTTACGTGGCAAAGGGTACAGACAGTGGGTGCGCGTGAAGACCTGGGGCCAGTGAAGCCCAGTTTCCTCATTCACAGTAACGGGCAGTGTGCAGACAGCAGCCACCATCTCCTCCCACACACGACCCCCCTCACTCACCGGGTCATTCCCGGCTGCCCGGCTCCTGCGGGGACTCTGAGGAAACAGTGACTCTTACATAAAGAGCCAGAGGGCTCCTCCGACCTATGAAATAAAGCCTGGAGAGTGAAGAGAGGCTGGTGGAGGAAAGCCATGGGGCAGAGAAAGTACGGGCTGGGTGCTGGCACCACCCTGGCCTGTCTCAGCCCCTCCTGAGGCCTCGCTGCTTTCCCGGCCTTAGTTCCTCTCAATAAGCCCTCGGAGGAGTCTAGGCTGGGAGTGACGAGCTCCGACATCCATTTTTTCTGGCCAAGAATAACTGAATCACTCTCAGAAACAACAGGTAGCAGGTGCCAGGACCTACTCATCACAAAGCTCTCGTAATGATGACAATATGGTGTTAGCACGAGGAGACACAAAGACCAGAGGGGGAAGGGGAGCCCAGAAACAGACCCTCCCACACAGACATCCGATATGCGACAGAGGTGGCCCACACAGCAGTGGGGAAAGGAGAGGCTTCGATAAGTAATTTTGGGACAACTGGGTATCCGCAGGGAAAAAGAGGAATGGGTCTCTACCACCACCATGCGCAACAGTACAAAGCGCGCGCAGGCCTCAAGGGGGCTCTGGAACCGGGGATCTGGAACTGCAGAGCTATCGGGAACCATGGTGGCTCTTCCGTCCCTGGCCTCCTTCTCCTCTTCCCCACCTGATGTCTACAGAGTGTACTTTAGACACTGAGCACTGCACTAAAGGCTTTTTGTGCATTTTCATTGAGTCCCTACAACATTCACCTGAGACTAGTATTATTATCCCATTTTACAGCTGAGGAAACTGAGGCTCAGAGATTAAGTCCTTTGCCCAAGAGTATATAAATCCCAGGAGGTGGGGTTGGCATTTGAACCCAAATAGGGCAGTTCCAGAGCCCACTGTGTTACAGCCCCTTCTGAAAAGAAGGGGAAGTTGCCTGATGGGGGCTTGGGGTGGGGGGCGGGATTGGGGGTTTGGAGGCTCGAAGGTGAAGGGAGGCGTGAGGTGTACCTGGAGAGTGGGTAGAACCAGACTGTTGAGGGTCTAGAATGCCAGCCAGGGAGCTTGTTCCCCTTCTCTGGGCAAGAGAGTAGGGAGGCCCCGGAAGCCAGAGTCTCACCCTCTCCTCGGCTGCAAGTCCCTCCTCAGGCTGCCCTGGGGACAGCTCTGCGGGAGGACTGTCCAGATAGCCTTCACCCTTATCCCTTAGGCCCTACGAGTGGCCCAGTTATGTCTTCCCTGCCCAGGTCATGTCAGAACCTGGCCTCACTGGACACTACATCAAGGGGAAGTTGAGGACCAGGAGGTGGAGGAGCCAGATCCATTAGAATGTTCTGGTTGGAAAAAACCAGAAACCCATTTGAATTGGCTAAGGTCCTGGAGTGGGGACCTGTTTTTAAGCTGAAAATCAGAAACAGCACCAGGGCCCAGTAGGACCTGGAATCAGGAATTAGAGATCCAATGGGAAGAGAGTGGCTCCTCTTCCTCCTTCTATGCCCCATTCTTGGTTTCTTAATCAGGGTCTATGTGGCCGCTCCTCTGTGCTGGTCCTAAAATCCTCTGCCTCCCCAGTCACCTGCATGCAGATGAGCCCCACGTCTCTGTCCTCAGACGAGTCTGCTCCCTGAACCCTGAACTCATATCCAACCACCTCCCAATATGGCTATTCAGATATCCCACCACCACCTCAAACTCAGCGTGTCCCAAACTAAACTCATCCCCCTCAGCCAGGTGGGGTGGCTCACGCCTGTAACCCTAGCACTCTGAGAGGCCAAGGCAGGAGGATTGCTTGAGCTCAGGAGTTCGAGACCAGCCTGAGCAAGAGTGAGACCCTGTCTCTACTAAAAATAGAAAAATTGGCATGCACCAGTAGTCTCAGCTACTCGGGAGGCTGAGGCAGGAGGATCGCTTGAGCCCAGGAGTTTGAGGTTGCTGTGAGCTGTGATGACACTATGGCACTCCAGCCCTGGCAACAGAGCCAGACCCTGTCTCAAAAAAAAAAAAAAAAGTAAACTCATCCCCCTGCCCTGAACTTCTCCTCACCCTGTGTCCCTGCAGTAAGTGGCACCACCCTCCACCCAGCTGACCCAGTCGCCAATGCCGAAAATCGGAAAGCCACCTGTGCTCTTGCTCCCTCACTCCCACATTCAAGAGTAACCAAGTTCTGCTAATTCTTTCTCTTAAGTAGCCCTCAAATCTGTCCCTTCCTCTAAATCTCCAAGCCACCATCTTAAACATCTTAAACATCTCTCACTGCCATCGTGGCTCTTTGCTGATCTCCCCCCATTCGGTCTTAAGACACAAAGTGGGCGTGCCGCTGCTCAGTCACTGGTGCAGGGATAGAACTGAGAGTCCACAAACACACACATTTTTGGTCAGTTGATTTTCAACAAGGGTACCGAAACGATTCAATGGAAGAAAGTTGAGATTTTTCAACAAATGGTGCTGAGACAACTGGAAACCAAATACAAAAGAATGAAGTTGGACCTTACCTCACACCATAAATAAAAATTAATTAAAAATTGTTCAAAGACCTAAATGTAAGAGCTAAAACTATCAAACTTTTAGAAGAAAACGTAGGTGTAAATCTTTGTGACCTTGGATTAGGCAATAGTTTCTTATATATAACACCAAAGCATAAGTAACCCAAGGCAAAATAGATACATTGGACCTCATCAAAAGTAAAAATTTTGTGCTTCAAAGGACACTATTGAGAAAGTAAATGTATTTGCAAATCATATGTAAGGGTCTATTATCCAGAATACATAATTACTATAACTCAACAATAAAAATGCAAATAAACCAATTTTAAAATGATCACAGGATCCGAATGGATATTTCTCCAAATATATATAAATTGCCAATAAGCATATGGAAAGATCATTGGTCACTAGGGGAATGCACGTCAAAGCCACAGCGAGACATTTTACACCTGCTAGGGTGGCTATAATAAAAAAAACACGGACAATAACAAGTGTTGGCGAGGATGTGGAGAAATCAGAATGCTTACACATTGCTTGCGGGAACAGAAAATAGAGCAGCTACTGTGGAAAATGGTTCATCAGTTCCTCAAAAAGTTAAACATGCAGTTACCGTATGAGCCAGCAAGTTCACATCTAGGTATATATCCAAGAAATTTGAAAACATATGTCCACGCAAAAACTTGTACATGATTATTCACAGTAGCCCAAAGTCTGGAAATTACCCAAATGTCTTGGATATTACTAATATTCAGCTATGAAAATAAAGTACTGGCACGTGTAACAGGGATAAACCTTAGAAACATGCTAAGTGAAAGAAGTCAGACACAAGATGTGATTCCATTTATAAGAAATGTCCAGGACGGGCAAACGAAAGAGACGGAAAGTAGAGAAGTGGTTTCCAGGGGCTCACGGATGGAGAAACAGGCAGTGACTGCCGACGGGCACAGGATTTCTTTCTTTCAGGGTGATGAACGTGTTCTGCAATTAGGTAGTGGTGATGGTTGTACAACTTTATGAATATGCTAAAAACCAATGGATTGTACACTTTGAAAGGGTGAGGCTTATGGTATGTGGAATTATATCTCAATCTTTAAAAAAAAAAAAAAAAAAAACCTTCGGTGGCTCGCTGGGGCCTACAGGACCCTTTACGATCTAGCCCCTGCCTATGCTCCAGCCCAGTCCCTCGTTAGTCCTTCTGTTGGTCACTTTGCTCAGAGAAGCAGAACCCCTCGGGATGGTTTTTAAGGGATTTGACATTGGGGTTTGACTTCAGATCATGGAATGTGGGTAGGTGGTCTTTCTAAGGCGGTTGACCCTGGGTCTGAATGTGTGAGCGGCAACGGCACCTGACCGAGTATAGCCACGGTGCGCCTCATCTCCGCCTTCCTAATCGGACGCTATCTTATCCTGACGCCACCCAGTCCCAGAACCATGTGGGGAAGGGCACTCTGGGAAACACAGTCCAGCCGCTGCGGCTCTTCTCACATGCTGTCCCCTGCCTGGAACACGCCCCCCGCTGCTCTGCTCACCCACTCATTCCTACTCCTTGGATCTCGGCTACCCGCAGGAAACCTCTCTGGCCCTTCCTCCAGACTTGGACCAGCCCCTCCTCCAGCCTCCCATGGCTGACTTTATGAGATCCACCCCGTACGGCTGTGGAAGTTGCACATGACTCCGAGGGCACAGTTCACATTCACAGTCATCGCGGATGCACATCTTTGTACAGTTCTTCCTACGAAGGCAATAAAGTGACTGGAGCAAGGGGCGTCTTGTTCACTCTAACGCAGTGTTCACAGGCCTCCGTGAGGCTGACTGTGCTTCCTTTATCTCAGGGGACGGTGGTACCTGGCTACTAGACTGTTTCCCTTCCTAGACTGTGAGCCCCGCCTGGCAGGGACCATGTCGGAGCAGCTCAGTGTGAGGTCCCCAGCAATTAGCACAGGGCCCGGCACACAACAGACACTCAATGTTCATAAGACAAAGAAATGAATGACTGTCTGGAGGACCAGAGAGGCATGGCAGGAGAGTGTGCAGAAAGATGGATGAGCTAGGCTGGAGGCAGAAAGAAGAGGCAATTTGTTAGAGGCAAGGTAGCTTAGAGTACAGATTGGGGAGCCAGGCTCCCATCTGTGTCACTTACCAGCTGTGTGACCCTCAGTAAGTTACTTCACCCCTCTGTGCATCAATTTGTTCACCTGTAAAAATAGAGATAAGAATAAGAGTAGGAGAATTCACTGGGCTAATGGTTGCAAAATGCATAGATAGCAGTATACAAGTGTTAAATAAATAAACACATGTATGCATGCATGCATCATATATACACAAACAGACAGACAAATAAAATGAAGGAAAGATGAATTGTTTTGTGTCTCTCTCAAAGCCAGGGCAAAAGGCAGCCCCTCTAGAGAAGTCAGTGCCGGGGTTCCTCACATGAGTGCCGGGAAGGCAGTATAGTGCTTCCACGCTGGAAGTACATAGGTTTAAGAGCATCAAGACAAATGCCCCAGCTGGTAAGAACATTCAGAGGGTATTGCATTAGCATACTGTTAGTTAAGGAATTATAGCTCTTAGGATACCAGCTTCTGCACAATAAAATGATTTTTAAAACATTTTAAAAACCCGATTAAAACATAATGCTCTGTTTAGTTACTGCCACAGAATGTTTTGTTTGCAAATTGCAGCCTTGCGGATTTAATTTACTTTCTGCTGACACCCATATTAGACATGATGGACCACGCAGGCACGGCAAGGCTGCAGGCTCCAGAGCAGCATTGTGGGGACATGAGCTTGCAGGCGCCGCCACTGAGCCTTTGTGGAAGAGGTGGCACGGCCAGGCCACTCCACTATACCTGCAGGGCCCTGAGGGTCTCACCAATGACCTACACACCCATGATCCTTCCCATAGGCTCCTCTTACCATGTAGGATTTGGGGCTTGGCAGCAGACAGTGTGCTGAGAGCAGAGACTGAAAACTGGTGATCCGAGGACCAAGTTCTGCCACCTGATTGTTTGCCTGGCTCACATCATGATTTCGAAAAATTTGAGCCGACATTTAAAAATCAGGAGAGCTCACTTAAAAATCTGGATGTTTTGCCATTCCTGAAAAATGGGAAGAACTGACAGTACAGGGACTCTTGTTGTCATGGCAACAAAAGGCTAGAGTATGAAATGTCATGTGCTTTCCATTTGTCACAATCCCTACCATTCCCCACTACCTCCCTCACATCCAAAGCCTATTTCTTGGCTGGGTACAGTGGCTCACACCTGTAATCCTAGCACTTTGGGAGGCCCAGGTAGGAGGATCACTTGAGGCCAGGAGTTTGAGACCTGGGCAATAGTGAGACCACATCTCTAAAAAGAATAAAAAATTAGCTGGGCATGGTGGCACATGCCTATAGTCCCAGCTACTTGGGAGGCTGAGGCAGGAGGATCGCTTGAGCCTCAGAGTTGGAGGTCGCAGCCAGCTATGATGACTCCACTGCACTCTAGCCTGGGCAATAGAGCAAGACCCTGTTTCAAAGAAAAAAAAAAAAACCTGTTTGTTGGTGCATGTGAACTATTGCTTTTTCTTTGGGTAGAAAAACATCTCCTGACTCCAAAGACATCATTCAGGGTGCCAGCAGGAAACAGATGGTACACTCAAGCTGGGTAATTGAGGAAAGTTTAGTAATGGGATTATTTACAAAGGTATGGCCAGAGTTTAGAGAAAGCAGACAAAAATGAATGGTTCAGTACCCCAAGTGTTGCTAACACTGGGGAGCTGTTACTCAAGTCAGAAGGGATGCAGGGAGGTGCCTGGAGAGAGAGAGTAACTGATTGAGCCGAGGCTGTGGTCCAGGGCAGCAGCCAGCCTATGGTGACTCCACGGGAAGGGAAATAAGCCTCCAAGTGCAACTCTCCCCCTTCCAATCTCCTCTGGGGCTCCTAGGGGCCACACCAGCTGGAAGCCAGCAGACAGAAGAGCCCATATAAGTCAGCCTCCCAGGACACAGGGGCGGGGAGGCAAAGAGGATCTGAGGGGGGGGCCATGTGGAAGAAAGCCAGTGTGTCCTTCAAAAGTGGCAAGACAAAAAAAAAATAATAATACACAGAGAGCCGCAAATGTTTAAGGACAAATAAGATAGTGTATAGCTTTGTGTGGAATTTAAAAATATGTATCCTTATACATTGATTGATTGATTGATTGATCGCTTTGTGACCCAGGCTGCAGTGCAGTGGCATGATCATGGCTCATTGTAGCCTCGAACTGTGGAGAGAAGCATGCTCAGCTAGAGATGCAGTTTAAAGAGAAAGAATACATTGTTGCTATTTTAATCCACCAAGTTGGAAGTTGTTATTATTTAACAATGGCTAACTGATACACTTGCCTTTAGCTTCTGGAGCCCCTAATCTCAGACAGCTCTGGGCTGAGGTTTGCATTTCAAAAACACATTGAGATTCTCAGTTACACAGAATAGCCTTCCTAAGATTATTCCCTCTAGCAAATTCTACCCTCCTTAGAAGATGGTCATAGGTTTAAAACACAATCTTTTATTTTCTGTTATGATTGGTTTATCAGTTGGAAATATATTTGGCTGAAAGTAAGAGAAAATCTCCAAAACAGTGGCTTAAACAAGGAGTTTGTTTATTCTTTCTGAATAGATAGATATGGATAGATACAGATTTACAGAGAGATATCTTTGATATATATATTATCAATTTTGCCACTATCTGTCAGTTTATTAGTCTTTTCAAAAAACTAACTTTCGGCTCTATTGATCTTCCTTATTAAATCCATCTAATTTTCTAATTAATATATGATCTTGTCATTCTTATGTCCTTCCTTTTATTTTCCTTGAGTTTACTTTGTTTCCTTTTTCTAACCTTTTAAGTAATTAACTCATTAACTTACATCATTCCTCTTATATGAGAATTAAAAGATATAAATTTCCCTCTTAAAACTCTTTTTCTGACAATGCAGATTTGGAATATAGTACTTCCATTACCATTCACTTATAAATATTTTTAAATTTTCATTATGATCTCCTTTTCTAACCTATTCTTTTCATATGTGTTCTTAATATAGAGGATCCTTTTTACTTGTTTTTTGTCATCAATGCCTTAATTTCATTGAGGTTATAGACATAGTCTATATGACTCCATTTCTTTGAAATCTGCTTTATGGCCTAGCACGCAAGTTTTATAAATGCTCTAAACATGTCATAAAATTACATACATTCTCCAATTCTTATATGGAGAGTTCTATGTATGTCTTGTTTTAGTCCATTTGTATGTTATAATGAAACATCTGAGACTGGGTATTTTATAAATAGCATAAATTTATTGCTCATAGTTATGGAGACTGGAAAGTCCAAGATCAAGTCTCCTTGAATGCTGTGTCCTTGCGTGGCAGGAGGGTGGAAGGAGAAAAAGGGCAAAAAATTGTGAACAGCTTCCCTGAACTTCTTTTATAAGGTCATTAATCCCATTCACAAGGGTGGGGCCCTTATGACCTAATCACCTTCCCAAAAGTCCCACCTGCTAATACCAGCACCTTACTGATTAGATTTCTTTTTCTTTTTTTTTTTGAGACAGAGTCTCACTCTCTTGCCTGAGCTAGAGTGCCGTGGCATCAGCCTAGCTCACAGCAACCTCAAACTCCTGGGCTCAAGCAATCCTTCTGCCTCAGCCTCCCAAGTAGCTGGGACTACAGGCATGCGCCACCATGCCTGGCAAATTTTTTCTATATATTTTTAGTTGGCCAATTAATTTCTTTCTATTTTTTAGTAGAGACGGAGTCTTGCTCTTACTCAGGCTGGTTTCGAACTCCTGACCTTGAGTGATCCACCCTCCTTGGCCTCCCAAAGTGCTAGGATTACAGGCGTGAGCCACTGGGCCCGGCTGGTTATCTCTTTCTTTCTTCACTCCTTCCTGTCTTCTTCTGTTAAATGTGATTTTCTCTGACAATGTGTTCTAAATTTTGCTTTTATTTTTTATGTATCTATTGTAAGTTTTCTGATTCGAGGTTACCATTAGGCTTTCATAAAGCATCTTATAAGCAATTATTTTAAACAAATGACAACTCTACCTATAAACAAACAAACAAGCAAAGGGAAGGCTATAAGACACCTTATACTTCAACTGCATTCCCCCTGCTTTTTGACTTTTCTGGTTCCAACTATATTTTTTATACTATTTCTTAAAATGTTGTTATACTTATTATTTTTATAGGTTTTCCTTTTAGTCTTTCTACTCAAGATATAAGTGGTTTATAATTACACAATTACAGCACTAGAGTATCGTGTATTTTTTTATGTACTTACTGTTACAGTGAGTTTTATACCATCAGATGACTTCTCATTGTTCATTTATATCCTTTTCTTCCAGATTGAAGAATACCCGTTAGCATTTCCAGTAGAGCAGGTCTGGTGTTGATGAAATCCCTTTGCTTTTGTTTGTCTAGAAAAATCTTTATTTTTACTTCATGTTTGAACGATATTTTTGCAGTATATGATATTCTACGTTAAGGTTTATTTTTTTTTTCTTTTTTCCTTCACTTTGAATATGTTCTGTCACTCTCTCCTATCCTGTAAGGTTTCCACTAAGAAGTCTGCTGTCACATACATTGGAGTTCTTTTATATATTTTTCTTGCTTCCCTTAGGATCCTCTCTTTTTCCATGATCTTGAAGAATTTGATTACTAAATACTTTGATGTAGTGTTATTTGGGTTAAATCTGCTTGGTATTCTATGATCTTCCTGTATATGAACATTGATATCTTCCTCTAGGTTTTAAGAGTTCTCTGTTCTTATTTCCTGGAATAAATTTTCCACCCCAGTGTCTCTCTCTATCTCCTCTTTAAGGCCAATAACTCTTAGATTTGCTCTTTTAAGGCCATTTTCTAGATTCCCTAGGTGTGCTTCATTCTTTTTTATTCTTTTTTTCTCTTCAGACTGTGTATTTTCATAAAGCCCTTTTTCAAGCTCTCTAATTCTTTCTTCTACCGGATCAATTCTGCTGTTGATAGAGCCCGATGCATTTTTAGTTTGTCAATTTAATTTTTCAGCTCCAGAATTTTTGCTTGGTTTTTTATTATGTCAATCTATGTGTTAAATTGCTCTGATAAGCCTGTGAATTTCTTCTCTGTGTTGTCTTGAAGTTCACTGAGCTGCTTCAGAACAGCTATTTTGAACTTTTTGTCTGAAAAGTCACATATCTCCATCACTCTGCAATTGTTCAGAGGAAGTTTATTTAGTTTGTCTGGTGAGGTTATGTTTTCCTGGATGTTCTTGATGCTGTGGACATTCATCAATGTTTGGGCATTGAATAGTTAGGTATTTATTCTGATCTTTGCATTCTGGTCTTGTTTGTAATCATCTTTCTTGAGAATGTTTTCCAGGTATTCAAAGCTAATTGGGTGTTATGATCTAAGTGTTTGGTCACTTAGCCATATCAGTACTAGGGGTGCCCATAGCCCAGAAATACTGCAATGCTTATAGAACCCTGGTGGTACAGCTTTGGCAGGCAAGAGTAGGACATAGGAAAATTTTCTGGTTACCAGGTGAAGTTTCTCACACTCTTTCTTCACTTTCCCCCTAATACAAAAAGTCTCACTCTCTGGGCTGGGCTGCCTGGAGTTTGGGGAGGGGTGACATGAGCACTCTCCTGTGACCACCACATTGGGACTGCACAGGATCACAACTGAAGTCAGCACAGTCTTGCTCAATGTTCATGACAGCTACTGCTTTGCTACTGTCGATGTTTATTCAAGGTTCAAGTTCTCTTTATTTAGCAGGTGGTAAATCTTGCCAAGACTGGGTCCTTCCTTTCAGGGTGGTGGGTTGCCTTATGACCCAGGATGGGTCTAGAAATACCCTTTAGGAGCTAAGGCCTGGAATCAGGGACTTTTAGTAATCTGCTTAGTACTTTATTTTACTATGGCTAAGCTGGTACCCAAGTTGCAAGACAAAGTCCTCTGCACTCTTCCGTTTCCCTAAGTGGAAGGAGTCACTCCCTGAGCTGTACCACCTGGAGTCCCAATGGGGCAGGGCTGACACAGCCACTCCCTTGTCTGCCACTGCTAATGTCCTGGTGGGTCACATGTGCTCCAAGTCCACTGGATCTGAGCCCAGGGCAGCCACAGGATTTGTCCAAGAATGCAGTTTTTGTGGCCTGATTGCATTTCAGATTTATTCTGGACCACAGGCCAATTTCATCAGCAGGTGGTTGAGCTAGTTGGAATTCAGCTTTCTACTGCTTGAATGGGGATTGCCCTCTGGCCAGGCTGAGCAGAACTTTACCTTTACTTCAGAATATACTCTATTGTATCATCTGCCTATAATAATAAGAAAATTAGTATAACAATGTTTGATATAATTGAAGCAAAACGAGGACATAAAAAGTAATAGAATATTATATTTTTACTAAAATGAACTATATTGCATTAGAAAAGAAATAAATTAAATATTAATTAACTCAAGGAGGTGACCGATATTATTTTATTTCATTAACATTATATAAAAATAACTTTTATACAAGTTTTCTTAGGACATAAAATATGCACAAACTAAGTTAATAATACATTTGCATTAAAGCTCAAGAGCTTTCCCTTAATTATTATAAACTATCATTTTGTGACTGGTCAACGATGAATAAATATCCTGTCTAGAAGATGGAACATAAATTAATCGATAAAAAAAATAGCTTTTTTTGTTTTTTTTTTACGTTATTCAACCAAGCATTGAGTCTGGCAAATCAATACTGAAAAAATATGTAAACACAGAGATGTATACACATATATACCCTGGAAAACTGAATTGTGAAACAAGTAGGGAAAATTAGTGAGAAATCCAGCACTAAATTTTACAGAGCATAAGCACATTTGGTTTTTAAGAAGAAATTGATAAGTGTGAACTGAGGCATTTGAAAAAGGCAGAAATTTTATATGAGTGTTGAAGGACTTGTGAATTTACACAGGTGAAGGGAAAAGAACAGGGATATCCAGGAAACTGAAAAAACAGAGTCACAGACTCTGAAATCGAAAGCATGGCATTTGGAGGAAATAGGAAGGAGAAGCCCAGAATTTGAAAAACAAACAAAGAAAAAAATATCTGGAGTGAGAGAACAGAGCATCGTGGAAGGCACCAAGAACTGGGCAACAGGTACTGAAGGGTCAGGCCTCCTTCCTACGTCTGCTTCTGAGGGATTTCTGGTGTGAGTTGCCCTCTTAGCTTCACTGAGCCTGAGTCCACTCACTGTCTGCCAAGGACAACATGAGCCCTGTCTCTGCCCCTGAGACTGTAGAAATGAAATGAGGCAATCCCTATGACAGTGTGTTTTATACTGTAAAGATCTAAATAAAAAGGATATTATGATGATTCATAATTAATATCCCTTCCCACATGTGGAACATGTTACTGCAAAGACACAATTAGGGTTGTTGCTGCTGCTTCTCTTGTTACTCTAATTATATGTATGTGGTAGGTTGTTGCAAAGGTAGGGTAGATTAAATATATTCAATACAATTTTTTTCCTCTATGTAGAGGAATATATCCAGATGCTTTCACACAAAAAGACTTGATTATAGGGGCTATTTGATTGTTTTTGTTGTTTTGTGTCTTGTTTTATTATATTTTGTATTGTTTGTTTTCCTGAACACTATGGAGATGTCCGAGAGAGTATGAATGATACAGTGTAAAGAACCCTGCATTCCTTTCTGTTATGATGACAATTGTGTCCTCCCCAAATCCATATGTTAGAGTTGTAACCCCCAGCACCCACCACTATGACCTTATTTGGAAATAAGGATGATTGAAGATATAATTAGTCAAGTTAAAATCAGGTGGGCTCCAAATCCAATATTACTGATATCCTTATAAAAAGGGGAAATTTGAAAAGGGATGTGTATACAGGGAGAATGCCATATGAACATGGAAGCAGAGATCAAAGTGATGTTTCTATCATCCAAGGAACACCAAAGGTTTTTAGCAAATGATTAGAAGCTTGAAGAAAGACATGAAACAGATTCTCTCTCACAGCCCTTAGAAGGAGCCAACCCCCCTGACACCTTGATCTTGGACTTCTAGCCTCTAGAACCATGAGGCTATGCATTTATGTTGTTTAAGCCACCCACTTTATGGTGTGTCGTTCTGGCAGCTTTAGGAAATTAATTCCAAGGAATCAGATTCAGAATCAAATATTGAGGCCAGGTGTGTAATCCCAGGACTTTGTGAGGCCAAGGTAGAATGATTGCTTGAGCCCAGGAGCTCAAGATCAGTCTGGGCAACATAGCAAGACTCCGTGTCTACAAAAAAAATTTCAAAACTAGCCAGGTGTGGTGGCATGCACCTATAGTCCTGGCCACACAGGAGGTTTAGGAGGGAAGATCACTTGAGCCCAGGAGTTTGAGGCTGCAGTGAGCTATGATTGTGCCACTGAACTCTAGCCTGGGCAACAGAGCAAGACTCTGTCTCAAAAAAAAAAAAAATACAAAACTGACTTTATTCTATGCCTACAATGTAAACAGTAATCAAGACACACAATGTCTTTGAGTCTCCATTTCCTTAAAACAATACCTATCCTTCCTACTTCACAGCTTTGCATGCACCAAGTAGGTAATATGCACGGTTTGTAAATGATAAAGTGATATAAAAATTTTATATGACTATTCATATGAATAAATATAATTGAGATTATATATCAATTAATTGCCATTTATTTGCAGTGCTCTGTCACAACTACAGAAGGTACATATTATATATAAGTGTGGTTTAGCACAATTCATCTTTTAAATGTGACAGACACTTTTAGGTACAAATTTATAGGGTTTCTGTATATAAGGATTCATATAATATAATCATAAATGATTTAACACTATTTAAATGCTTTTTTCTAGGTAATGATGTGGGGCACATTATTATAGTTATTGCAATTAGCTGCTCGCATTGAAGACATTTTTCAACTCTATTATATGCTGCACAAATATATGCGTATTATATATGTCTATATACTGTATACCCATGTATGTATGTATGTGTATGTATATGTGTCTGTCGTGTGTTTGTGTCTTACTATTATTTAGTTTTTAGCTAATATGTACTCTTTATGTAATAGTGCATTATGGGTACACAATGGTGTCATATCTCTGCTAGATCTTCACATATGACAAGTGTTCTTGTGATTCTAAGAAGTAGAAAAAACTGACCATAAAAGACGATTTGTTACACCATGTCCTAACCCAGACAAGAAGGAACAGTGTCATAACACTGTGGTGTTTTATAGAAATAACTGAATATTGCCTGGAAATATATATTGATGTAGTATCATTCTTGTGCTGGAATAAAAAGAACAAAACTGTCAAAAGAAAAAGAAAAATGCAAGGACTGACTTCTCTTGCCTGATATGCAAGCTAACAAATTTGTTAGCCTCACTAGCTGTGACTGATGACCAAGAAGAAAAGCCCTGTAACAGAGTAGTATCCAGTAAAGGCTATTTTGGTGAATGTTCGATTTCAAGACAGTGATAGGTTTAGACATTCTGAAATGAAATATTTTGCATAACTGGAATTGGAACAGCTATAGTATGAAATTAATATATATATATTATTAATATATGTTACCATACATAATATGCATATATATTAATACATATATGTAATTATGGGCAGTGATTATTTTAATATATAAAGTTTCACCATTGTATTTACCTAATCGGAGAACTCTTAGAATCTTTCTAGAATCGTTATAGTTCAGACCTTTAATTTGTCTTTTCTTTTGACATTCTTTCTATGACAAGATTCTTCCTTTGTTTTCACAGAAATAAATAGAGATTGTCCTTTTTGGTATTAATTCTATACTGTAGCTGCACAGCACTTTAGTGTTCTGTTTATTGTTTTTTCAAGTTTGCATCTTATAAATTTTTGTGTCATGCTGACCACATGCAAGTCATTTAAAAATATTGATTATTATAGAGATTCTTTGTGACATTCAAAGCAAGTGATATATTGATTCTATCTTTTTATTTGTAAGAACATATTTACTGGCCTATTAAAAAAGACTAGACAAATAGCACTTAGCAAGTGCATAATTGACTTCTTCAAAGCACTTTGATTCTCATTGATCCTTACGTCATTGCTAAATTTACTTCTACATGCCAAATCAATTCAGTGATAATCAAGTCAGAAATAAAACCACTCACTTAAGCAAATATGAAAGAATTTTGAGTTTGCCTCATCTGATTCTTGGAAGATTTTGTCAATATGAAGTCAGGTAGAAGACTTGAGAGTCAGGCCTTGTGATGGGCACATATATTTATTTGCAAAAGAGAGCAATTGAGAAATCCAGAAATAGGAAGATAGGTAGCTAGTTCAATTTCATGTATCAACTAAGAGTGAACTATTAGATGAGAAACTTCATCCCTCTAGTCTCAGCTCCTATTCTCTCCACGTGGGCATTCCACAGATGAATGGCAATGGTCCTATCAGTGTTTCAGAGTACCTTGACTGGCCCTGCTGCCTTTTCTTTAATTCTGTGCAAAGATACAAAAGGAGCTTTGGGGAATATATGAGTCCATTCAAGGGAAGGACAAGATAGGGACTATTTTCACCATCTCTGCCTTATTCATATCTGCTTTCTCATTGATTTCTTATTTATTTTAACATATATAAAGTTCTTCCTGATTAGAAAGACAATGGAATCATTTGTCTCATTGAGAGTATAAAAAGGAAATACACATTTTTTTATCTTCCCCAAAAGTTAAATTTTCTAAGTCTTTTATTGCAATAAATAATGATGTTTACCTCATAGGGAAAACTTCTACTATGAAAATATAAGTGTCATTTCTCTGTAGGATTGATGTGTTGTAGAAGAAAGATTATTGACTTAGGGCCTAAAAGAATCCAAATTTAATTCTTATCTCTCCAGTTTTCAAGTTGTGTTTTCTTGGACATTTTATTTTTTATTTCCATAATTACCCACTGTTTTTTTTTTTCTGATCTCTTTTTTTCATCTAAAATAATGCCTATTTACAAGGTATAGGATTGTTTGTGGAAATAGATTAGATAGTAAAAGTAAAACAGATGGCAAAGAGGAATATTTTAATAAATGTTAATTACCATTCCTTAACCTCATTGCTTCCCATTGCCCACCTCCCATACTATACATAACCTTTCTTCACATTTTTTTCTGAAATAAATCGTATCTGAAAACAGAATAGAACATTACTTTGAACTTCTGTAAGAGAAGTGACATCCTGTAAGGAAACTTTCAATCACAGTTCATTAAAACAGTACAACCTATTTCTGCCAAGTTTGAGGGATGAGTCCTCCACTGCTTTTTTGATTAGATAAAATCAATGGAATCTTTAATATGTGTTTAATGTCTTCAGGCTCCTCCACAAACTACCTCCGAGTAAAGCAAGAGGAGCCATTCATCAAGGCACATTGACATATGGTTTCGGAAAGACAAGGAGGACTCAGAGGGCTTACTGTGACTCCAATTTATGATCTATTCTTTCCTCAGATAGTGTGAAACGTTCTGACATATTTTTAATGTTGTTATAGGTGTTGTCATCCTTTATGGTCAAAAAGATTGCCCTATGCATAATGAGGATTTCTCATAATTTTCAGGAACAACTGGGGACTAAATGTGCATATTATTTTCAAAGAATCCATTCTCTCTTATCTGCAACCTAAATTTAGGACCTTTGTAAAAAAAAAATTGTCATTTTACTCCCTGACCATTTTGAAATTAATTGATGAATTCTGCAAAATTCAGCACGTATATATTCATTATTGCATGGATTCAGAATATTTCACTGTACCTTCCACTGACATTAATTGAATAAAATAACCTTATGATCTGGTTTCAGTTCAGTCACAGTCTGATGATTCAGTTTGATTTTTTAAAAATCTGATATGTGATGATCTTAGAGATTCAATTTGATTTCATGTCATTTTTTCCTTCTTCTTGAAAGGAGTCTTCAAAATTGTCTGATCTGGTATGTTTATCCATTCTCCAATATTTTTTTTATTTTCTTTATTTTTGAAATAACATTTTCATCAACATTTACCTAATATTGCACTTGCACTTGCATTTAACACCTTTCTAATCCATATGCTGTAGGGCTGTTATATCATGTTATGAAGCTCATGTCATAGTTTTATTTTCTACACAGAACTTTGAAAATAAAATATCTGTGTTTCAAAGACATAGACTACAGATGTAACACATGCAGATGGGGACAACATAAAGAAAACTTCTCACTTTTAGTAGAAAAAGAATTCAGTCATGTGTCCTGCTGATGCTAGATCTATGATGAAGTTTTGCACAGCGCAGACCATGGTCAAAATTGAGCCATGTCAAAGTTTTAGGGTGAGGTGTTTCCTCAAAATGGTACCTGAAATTTCTTTCATAAGACCCAACGACATGCATTCCAAATTTAAAGATTCAATTAAATGGCACATTCCTCTGAGGAGAAGAATCACAATGACCAAGTCATCTCACGGGTCCATTAATTTGGAACATTTGGCAAACCAGAGAGCACAAAGCCACTGAGCCAACTACCAGAGGAAAGCAGCTCAAACTGGGGTGGAGAGAAGATTTGAATGTTAGAGATGTTCAGCATTTTGAGTAATAACCGTGAAAGGATATTGTGTCTGTTGACTAGTCACTCAATTTGCAGTGACACTCTCAGAAGCTATTAGTGAAGTATAGATAATTACTTGGAATTATAAACTAAATTTCAAGTTGTGTGCACCTATGTACTCATAGGCATATGTCCAGGAGAATACCTGCACATGTTCACTGAAGGACATGTGCAAGAATGTGCAATGACAGCATAGCAATATCATAATAGCAAAAAAGTTAAAACAACTAAAATTAAAATTTCCTTCAAACTTAGAATGGCATTTTCATAAAATGCCATATACTACAACAATAAAAATAATGTATAGATACACCTAACAATGGGAAAAAAATTCATACACAAAATGCGGAGCAAAGAAAGAACCAGACACAAAATAGTGCACTTTTTATTGTTCAAAATATCTAACACTATACTATATTATTTATGGTTGAATTCTTAGGAATTAAAATTATGAAGCAAAGCTGATGAATATTATCTATTTAATTATATAAAAATGCAGAGGCCAGATTGCTGGTAACCTTTGTGGACACAGGGGAAGTGATTAGAAAAAAGATAATGAAGGAATCTGAGATGCTGTGATGTATTATTTTTCTAGACTTTGTGTCCAGGTGGCATCACAGTTTTTGGCTATAACATTGAGTTGGATTTGTTTGAGCTGGACTTTTTAAAATGTGTGATACAGTTCATATATCCAAAGTTTAAAGCATTTTAGTTGTTTTATAAAAATTTCTTCAGAGCTGAGGATTGGTCTATAAATGGTTTGCATTCTCAGAGGGACTGTGTAAGTGAGCAAGAACATTTTACAGAAGAAAGGAGTATTAAATTAAAATCTCCTCTTTTATGTCATTTAATTGGCATCCAAGATTTTAAGTAAATCCTGCATATGTGTATACGTGTTGTGTGTACATGCATATGTGTGTATATGAATGGCACAACTTGGCAACCCAATCACTGAACAATTTGTAGTTTCTTGCAAAGCCTGAAATTTAGAACTACGTATTACCATAACACCACCACACTACAGTAATCCATGTGGCTCAACTCAAAGTGGTCAGGCAACCATCTCACAAAATTTTATGAACTAATTTTCGTATATAAAGAAAGCATATTATTATGACTCCACATTTTACTTAAATTGAAATGGAGCTTGCTATGATCTGTTTTTTTTCACTGATATGTGTGAAGATTTTCCAGTGTTTCCTGCCTGACATGACAGTTGACATTCATAAATTTTTTATGTGTTTATTTTCATTTTATTTTTATTCTTTGTAAAAGGAATTAGGTATGGCTCAAAATAGAAAAAAAAACTTTAGAAAAATAGAGTCAACTTAGTGTCATGCTTCCAGGGATAGGGGGTAGGACAGCAGTGAGTATCACACTGATATTTTATTCCACTTTGACCTTCCATTGCTTATCAGTCACATCCATATTTATGTCTGTTGACTTTGCTTCCTCAGGGGCATCTAATCTCTATGTATGGCCTCCTTATCTCAGCATCTCTTATTGACTTTTTCTAATCTTATTATTTCTGCTGATATTTACTCTGCATGCCATTTTTGCTACCACACTAGTATGCATTGATGTTCACCCCTGAGGAATGTTTATATTACCAGCCTAAACAAATGAAATTAGGAAAGTGTGGTGGTGAGGCCAAGATCCTGATTGAACAAAAGAGCAAACACCTACTTGGAGGGCACAGCAAAGAATTTAAACTGAGATCAATATCTAAAGACTACCGAGGGCAGTGACTCAAGACCTATTTTTGGTTTGGTTGGTCATATTTCGATTTTTAAGAAGTTCCTTGCTTAAACCTTAAGAGAAATCAACAAATACAAATCTTACTTTGTGATAAAATGAGAAATCTAAGTCTTTTGTTTTTAACATTTTGGTGCAGAGGAAAGGCTATTATGTTTGGATTTGAATAGAATTGAAGTCAAATCCAGGCTCCTTCATTTAACAGAAATGTTATCTTAATATACATAAGCTGTAGTGCAGGTGTATTTATCTATAAAATATGGATATTAATAGTAATCCTTGAGACTTTATCCTTACAGTTAAAGATTTTGGATATAAAGTGTCCTGTGCTTTTTTGATTTAAATTAACTATTATTAATTACTATTAAATGACTGTTATTATTTTGACATTAATTTACTGTTATTATTGCCTCCACTGCCTCTTTGATACTCCCACCTTCTATTTCTGATCTTACATCATCTCTATCCCTACAACAAGGGAAATCATAGGATTTTTCATTCTCTTTGTAGTGGGTGGAGAAGAGACATTGGCTTCCTAAACCTCTCATATTGTAAGCTAATGAAATGGAGAAATAGCAGATAGATGATTTACAAATATTTTTGCCAGTCTGTGATTGTCTTTTCACCCCTTCAACAGAATTGTTTGAGGAACAAAATTTTAAAAAATTTGATGAAGCTCAGTTTATCTAATTGTTCCTTTATTTGTCATGCTTTTGGTGTTGCATTGAAGAAAATTTTGTCTCAACCAAGGTGACAAAGATTTCATCCTATGGTTTTGTCTAGAAGTTCATATTTTTATAACTCACATTTAGGTCTATGATATATTGTGAATTAATTTTTATATATGGAATGAGGTGTAGATCCAAGTTTTTAGGATTAGAAATTGTTAGGTGGATATCCAAATGTTTTGTCAAAATTTGTGGAAAAGGCCACCTTTTGTCCAATAAAATGGCTTTACACTATTGTAGAAATCAATTATTCACACATGTACATGTCTTCCTCTGGAGTATGTTCTCTGTACTATTGCTCTGTTTGTGTACCTTTATGCCAAGGTCACACTCTTTTGATTACTGTAATGTTCACTCTCTAACTTTATCCTTTCTCAGAGGTTTTCAGCTGCTCCAGTTTCTTTGCATTTTCATATGAATTTTAGAAATAGCTTGTCAGCTTTTACAAAAATGCCTGGTGTAATTGTGATTGAGACTGCTTTGAATCTATAAATCAGTTTAGTGAAAAATAATTGCTTTAAAATAGTAATGCTTTTCAACCCAGTGTTATATTAGTAACTCTCCCTTTGTTTAAAGCTTTTTAAAAATTTATTTCATATGTATTTTGTAGGTTTTAGTGTACAAATTTTTCCCATTTTTTGACCAGTTTATTCTCAAGTAATTCATATTTTTGATCCTATTATATTTGGTATTGTCTATGTACTTTGTGATTTTCTTAGTGGTACATAGAAATTGATTTTGGTATATTCATCTTGTATGAGGTCAACTTTATAAACATTATTTCTAGAAGCTTTTTTGGTGTTTTAATCCAAATTTTTACATAGATAATCACATGATCTTTGAAGCAAATAATTTTTCCCTATTCTTATCTGATCTTTATTTTAAAATAAATTTCCCTTTTCTTGCCTTATTTGCGCTGACTAAAACCTTCTCTACAATATTCAAAGGAAGTGGTGAGAATGAACATCTTTGACTTGTTCCTAATATTTGGGAGAAAGCATTCAGTCTCTTACCATGATATATAGTTATTAGCTGCAGGTTTTTTGTTCATACTCTTTATTAGGTTGAAGAGTTTCCCTTCTAGTCCTTGTTTATTAAGTGTTTTTATCACATAAGGGAATTGAATTTTGTCAAGTGCTTTTCTGTATTTATTGATAACCTTATACCTTTTCTTTATTTTGTTAAAATGGTAAATTACTTGATTGATTTTCAGATATTGAACCAGTTTCTCATTACTGGAATCAACTATAGTTGCTCATGATATTTTAAGTTTTTATATATGTTTGGATTTGATTTGCTATAATTATATTTACATTTTTTAAATATGGTAATGAAAAATATTGGTCTGTCATTTTCTTTTCTTGCAATCTCTTTTTCTGATTCTGGTATTTGGATAATGCAGATCATCCTGTAATAGTTTAATGAGTATTTCCTTCTTTTCAATACTCTGGAATAGTTTGTGTAGCATTGGCATTATTTGTTAATACAATGTTTGGTAGAATTCACTAGTGAAGTCATCTGGGCCTGAAGTTTTCTTTATGGGAATTATTTAAATATA
>CAUYPO010030548.1:0-10157 GCA_963574435.1 Cheirogaleus major | reverse complement strand
CCACCGCAGCACAGACCCGAGTTGGCAGGAGGGGGTTCCCTGCACACACAGAAGGCACGCTCTGCCTCCACCCTCCGCCGTCTTCGTCACATCCACAAGTGGGGGACGCTGCCTGCTGAGAGGGGGGATGGGCGGTGGCCCGGGTGGGCCGTGGTGGGACAGAGGGACCGCAAGCCTCCAGGGCACCCGACCGCTTCCCGGGAGGCCGTGTAGTTCATGGGTCCCGCCGGGGCTCTGCCGAGGCACGTCGTGGTGGTTTGGGCTCCGGTGCGCAGGGCCCAGCGCTGTCTGAGGTGAGACTGCCGCATGGTGCAAGTCTGGTGGAAACGACGTCCGGGCAGCTTCCTGGGCACACGGTGGGACCCCCCCACCCCCTGTTCTTTGAACTGAACCAGGGATGGGCTTGATGAGTATTATGGTTGTCAGAGCAGAGGCGAGTGGGCAGGTCGGGCAGGGGCGCAGGGAGGAGGGGGGCCAGCTGCTGTGGCTTCAGGGGGTGGACATGCAAGGGTGGGTCAGCCTCGTGGACGGGGGGAGGGAGAAGCTGTGGCCCCGTCCGTCCCCTCTGCCCTGGCTCTTGCCACTGGGGACAGCGCTGGGGCTGGAGACACCGCGGGGAGGCTCTTGACAGTGGCCTGCGGAGGGTGTCGTCCTCCCAGCCTCGGCCGAGCCCAGCTCCGGCCCCTCCCGGACGCATCCTGGGGTCTCGCCGCCCATCGGCTGCCGTGGGTTTGGCTGCTGTGCAGTGAGGGCTACGTAGTGCGATGCCTCCGGGGACCCCGCGTCTCACAGAAGATGAGGAGGGAGGTACAGCGAGCGTCGGGGACACCGTGTTTGAGGTCCACAGTGAAGACCCCAAGCTAAGCACCTGTCTGAGGTTGTTGGTTAGTTTATCATTTTAGTTTCAACCTGGATGTGGACAGAGCCTGGTGTCATTATCTGAACTGCTCTCACCCGGGACCCTGAGACCCAGCCTCAGGGTGAGCGAGTCTGCTCAGGACGAGGCGCGGAGGTTGGCCTTCCTGAGCCGACGTCTGCAACAGGTGTGGAGAGTCCACGTGTCGAATCAGGTGTGGAAGGAAAACAGGCCGTGACGTTGGGTGGGGACCCATGGTCTCGGCGGTTGAGGTCCCGGCGGGGTGGGGAGGGGAGGGGTGGAGCTGGGGCTCCGTCTCTGCGGGCCGGGCTCACCCCTGCCTCCCCAGCCCGTCCCTGGCACGTTGGCACTGCCCGGCCCCCAGGGCCCGTGAGCTTGTTGGGGATCGCTGGAGGGACCGGCTCCATGTGTGATGGTCCCGCTGAGCCTGGCCTGGCTGCCCGGTCACAGCTGAGCTGTGGTGTCCTCGGGGCAGTTTCCCTGAGGCTCTCGAGGGCCAGCGCCCCAGCCCTCATGTCTCGCACCTGCCGGAGCAGGTGGGGCGGGCGGGGTCCCGCCCGGGAGCTCCTGAGAGGAAGAAGAGGGACTGCTGGGATCACGCCAGAGACACGTGTGAGCTGGGCACCCTGCACTCAGGGCATGGGCCCCACCCATGTGGGGCAGTTTCAGGAGCCACCCCAGGGAGCTCCTTGCCCTCAGCCACCGGGACAGAGAGGACCCCACAGAGAGGCCATGCAGGGGGCCGGGGACCGTCTCTGACAAATCCCTCCAGGGAGAGGGGGTCCCGTGGGTGCCCGGCAGGGAGGGCGGCTGTAGGAGGTTCTCGCTGCGCGGAGCAGGCCCAGGTGCCCTCGTGCACGCAGACCGGACAGGCTGCGCAGTGGGCTTAGCCAGGTGTTGGGGCCGCAGCTCTTAGGATCTCGGTGGGAAAAACCTCATTAATTCTTCATTGATTCATTTTGTGTTTTATAAGAAATCGAGTTCGCCTGTTGACTTGATATAAACCAACCCCTTGGATTTGGGGCGCCTCGTTGAGAGGGGGCGACTGCGGTGGCTTCGTGGCGGGCAGGTGGGGGGAGGGCAGAGCCACTGAGGACATCTGCTCCTGCCTCCCTCCCCTTGGGGAGGAGGACGCGCAGCCAGGGGTCTGGGAGCCACCTAGTGGGAAAACAAGATTGTCACAGGCTACTAGCTTAAGCAGAACAAAAGATATGTTAATGTTTATTTTTAAAAAGAGACACTCCTGTCCTGAAAGGCTTTTGTCTGCGAGTGCTGTGCAGGCACTGGCGTCTCAGATTTCTGAAGATTCCTTTCTCGAATGCGCCTGTTTGGGGGCTTCTCCCCTTCCTGCCTCCACGAGGTGAGAACGGTGGGGGCAGATGAGATCCGTTTTAGTTTTTCCAAAAATGGAAATGAATCACTGTATTTTCTGATAAAAAAGGAAACATAAATTTTTTCCATGCTTTTTACATATGCATGTTTCCATACTTAAAATTAAAGCATATATACGGTTGAAGAAAAGCACACACGTGGAACAATGGCTGGTTGCGTGGTGCAGAGAGGGGTCACCTGGAACCCCAGAGTGATCACCCTGTGGGACGCTCAGGGAAATGTCCTTTCAGGTGCTTTTCTGGGTGTGCACACACACGCACACACACACATATACACGAACCCATGCACACACACACGCACACATATATCACACATACACACATACAAATACGTACACACATGCACACACACTTACACAGCACACACGTACACACATGTACACACATGAACACATGCACACATAGGCACACATGTACACACCACACATATAAACACAAATACACATGCACACATACATACTTGCACAATACTCACATGCACACACAGACATATAACACACATGTACACACCAAAGACACACATAAACACAAATACATACACACATGCACACACATACATGCACACACATATACATGGATACATGCACACATATACTTACGCAACACACATGCACACACATGCATATACACATACACACATACACACATACACATACATACACACACATGCACACATGTACATACTTGCACAATACACACATGCACACACATACACACATACACAAACACATGCATACACACATAAACACACATGCACACACATACACATACACACATGCACACACACACACCACACAGAGCCCTGCAGATCTCTCTCACCATTTCCCAGGCGGACTCTCACCGCGTGCTGCATCACCTTCCCCTGACGGACGCGCCGCGCAGAGCCCACCATGTGGACGTGCTGGTGTCTGTCGAGCCGACCCCCCAGTGAGGAAGGCGTAGCTGCCGTCATTCACGCGATGGCCAGGAGTAGAGGACGGCGTCCCTGCCCTCACGTGTCTGTGTGCAGTGCTGTGTGGAGCACCCGTTTCAGCCCGTCAGTCACCAAGTCCCAGCATGCTCAGCTCATGCTTGGGGAGGCCATTGCTCTCGGGTGTTTAACCGTGTCGGGGGATCAGAGAACGAGCTC
Source organism: Cheirogaleus major (assembly GCA_963574435.1). Classification (NCBI taxonomy): domain Eukaryota; kingdom Metazoa; phylum Chordata; class Mammalia; order Primates; family Cheirogaleidae; genus Cheirogaleus; species Cheirogaleus major. The sequence goes on along the minus strand of CAUYPO010030548.1, from coordinate 6,760 downwards.
CTCGCCCTGCCCGTCCCCACACTGCCGCTGAGGGTGTCTGGCTGGCACTGCGCTAGGACCCAGCCTGCACCGGCGTGGGGTCCGTGACACGCCACCAGCACCCAGGCCCTGGTTTGGGGCCTTCTGGGCTCCCACCGAGCTCCTGGGAGCTGGACTGGAGGCGGCGGGTGTCTGAGCACCAAGTCTTTGGAGCCACGTGCGTTGTTGGTGGCATCTCTGCCCACAGGAATACAGTTTCCAGGACGGGTCCCCGCTGCGGCCACCCAGCCCCATCCTCTGTTCCTCCAGCCGCGTGGGGAGAGATGCCCACGCAAGGTGAGGACACAGCTCGGGAGGCTGGGCCGTCGCCAGGACCCGCCAGGGCTCCAGTGAGCACATAGCGCTGGAGCCGTGTCCACGGTGATTCGATGCTTTGTGTTCCGGGGACGCAGATGGGGCCTCGGCGAGACATCACGGAACCAAACCAGCACCTCTGTGGCTTCTCCTCAGGGGTCCGGTCGGTTCCGGTCACTTTGAAAACAAGTTCCAGGGCATCCGGCCTCCCTATGGCAGGGGCGGCGTGCCCTTTGACCTACGCCCCGGTGCCCTGCAGACGGGCAGAACTACCGTTGGTGTTTCACGGTCGTGTCTTGCAACGGATGCAAACGGATGCCTGTATCCTACACGCTATGTCTACTGCACATGGGTTTAATATGCAGTCTGCACATTAACACGCGCCAAGACTTGACGTGGAGCAGAGTGAGCAGGGGTCAGGGATGGGCTGGAAAATGTTGTCTGTAAGGGGCAGGGGGTGAGCCTTTTGGCTCTTGGGGCTGCACAAGGTCGCGGTTCCTCCTCCTCCAACAACCCTGTAAAATGCAGAAATCACGCCTGTCCCGGAGGCCTGTGAGAAAGGGCCGGGTGGGGTGAGAGAGGCGGAGGAGCTGGACTTTGGCGCCTGCCTGAGCCTTGAGCCAGGGCTTCCCACAGTGGACGAAAGCCTTGGGAGGACTCGCGCCAGCCGCATGGGACTGTCTGCTTTCTCCGACGGACACGCAGCCACGGAGCAGCCCACGGAGCAGTCGCAGCAGCATAGACCAGCCGCTGCCACGACGGAGCCTGAGGCTGACACCTGTGGACCTTTCCCCTCATTTTAATACGAAAAGTCATTTCCAGGGGTGGAGATTGAACATGCTAAGGAGACTCACACGCATGAAGAAGCCTGTCATACAATCACGCAGGCAAAAGAAAATCTCCCTTCCACATGGCCACGCGTCAGCTTGTTCCCGCCCGAGCCCCTGTGAAACTCCCCCGAACCCCCTCGCGGAGTAGCCCGAGGGTCTGTTCTTAGTGCTGCCCCCCCGTGTTTGAACATGCGCCCAGTGGAGCCTGTGGCCCCCACTCGGCCCTGGCTAACGTCGGCTGCGCAGAGAGCCGAGGGCCTGCGCGGTGACGGGTGGTCTGAGGGCAGTTTGCTGACCCCGCCAAGAGCCTGCGCCACAGAGTCGTTACGTGGTGGAAATTCTGCTAAGCCCTGTGTTACCCGGCTGGGTATCAGCTTGCAGTGGATTTTCACATCGCACGGATTCATATTTACCAATGTCCAAGAAAATTAACAAGGATCAGAATCGAGCTACTGACTTCTCCTCTTGGCTGTAATGATCTGTTTTGATCGGATCCGATTTCCTGCGGAGAATGATTGGAAACGCTAGATAAAACGCTATGCGTAGAACGTCTGTTTGAAGGCATCGCGGAAGCGCTGAAGCAACCGAGGTTTGAGAGGCCGAGACCCGGCTGAGCGGCCTGACTTGATCACCCTACAACGTGCACATGCATCGAAACGTCACCCTGTGTCCCATAAACATATGCAATTATTTGTCAGTGGGAAATAAAACCTACAGGTGACCCAGCAGGAGGGACTGGTGAGGTGCTGTCCCCTGTGAGCTGCCCACCTCATTGGGCGTTTGCGATCCCGTCGGAAGAGCCCAGAAGCCCGCAGAAGTTCTGCACTCCCAGGCGTTAGAGACGTGCAGGTTGAGGTCTGGGTTGCCAGGGCTGCCGGGGCGCGAGGAGAGCTCCAGGGCCCGCGGCTTTCTCCTTTGAGTCAGTTCTTTAATTAACCTTCCTCTCCAACCGTGGTGGACGTGGTCTGTTGTTGCGTGAAGCGGTGTCCACTCCTGCACCCGGAGCTGACGCATCGCAGTTGCAGACTCTGGGAGCCGTACACGTCCACAGGCGGATTTCCTGGAAGTGACGTCCGTGTTGCTCTTGAGTTCCGCCACGCGGAGAGCGATCCATGCAGCCTCTGGTTCGCTGCGGCTTCTCTTCACCGGGCAGCTGCTTAGTAAGGCCCAGAGAGCGGGCAGGTGCCCTGCTGCTGTGGGCGCTGCGTCACACGTGGGATCCCATGTGCATGTCACGGAGCGCTCCAGGCCGCGTGGCAGCCCGTGAGAGTCCACGGGGCTGCGGGGCCAGGGGGGAGGGCCCTCCGGTGGTACAGTAGGTGCTGGGATCCCACGGTGCCTCTGGGTCTGGGACCCAAGTGAGCTCTTCAGCCTCTCCCGGATCAGACAGTTGGAATAAGGACGCCGCTGCCTCAGCGTCGAGAGTGGGGATGAGCGAGAGGACCGAGCAGGCGGAACTTGGGGCGCCCCGCTGATCCACGTGGATTTCAGGCTTGGCCCCGAATCTCTGGCCTTGAGGGTCCTGCGGTGTCCGTTTCTGTGTCCGCGAGTGGGGGTGGGGTGTCCGAGGGGCTGACCGCTGAGCTCTCTGCCCCCGGGACCGTCCTCGTCCTCGCTGGGCACTCACGGAGAGACGGAGTTTGGGCTGCTCTGGGCGGCACAGCCGGGGCCGCGGGGGGGGGGGGGATCTGTGCGGCCAGAGGCCAGGGCCTTCCGGAGGGCTCGCTGTGTCCCCAGGGCGCCCCAAGGCCACCGGTGGGGGGGGGATGCGGTAGGGGGTCCCGGGACCCATAGCCCTCAGCGGGGCGTGGGCAGAACAGGCTCCTCCCTGCTGCCCACCGTTGTCTGAAAGATTCGCTCTTGGCTCCTGTTTCCTTTGGCATCTTAACGTTTGCATTTTGGGGGCCCCTCACCCCAGGCTCTCTTCTCGTTTCCTCTAGCTGACTAGTGAGGAAGTCTCGCGCCTCAGATTTAACTGGCGGCTCCTGTCCAGGAAGTGGCTCCTGGCCAACTTGCTGGCGCCCTGTGCTCGAGCCGTCCATGTCTCCGCTGACCCCATGGACCACACCTCAGACCCGTGTGAGCCGCACTCGGGAACAGGCCGGACGACAGGCTCCCAGCCGTGTTTCCACAATGGGCGTGGAGTCCAGCGCTGCCCTGCGCTATGTGGGGATAGAGGGTTTCTGTTCCTTGTTTTTATCTTCCTTTCATTCTTGCTCCTTGAGACATGCAGGAGTACATGCTAGCATGGAAAGGAGACTCTGGCAGTGCTTGCAACATTCCGGCTCCCTTCCACGTCGGGGTTTGTAATTCAGAAGTCAGATGGTGTTTGGAAGCTGCTGTCGGTGTGGGTTGTGGACACTCCTCAGTGCACCTGTTCCAACGCCAAACCGAGGGCCGCGGAGCCCGGAGCTGTGCGTTCCCTTCCTGGGGACCGGCCTGTCCCCTCTGCGCGCGGGTGGGGGTGGGGGGGGCCTCCCTGGACCTGCGGCTGCGCCTCTCACACTGATGCGGTGCGGCCCCTCACAGCCGCTTGCCAGTCTCTGATCTCTGAGGAAGAACGAGGAGCTCGTACAGTTAATGAGTCCCAGCAAGATTGCATTTTAATGCTACTTTTCTGCAGATGTTCTTTGCAAAGTGGGTCTTGCTGGAGATTTCTGTTGAAGACACACGACTGCTGGTGGAACCTGGTTGCTAACGGCCCAGCCGCCCTCTCCTCGGTGACCGGGTCCTCCCCTTAGCACCTGCTCCCGGGAACGGCTCGCAGACCTGAAAGGAAGGGGACCCAGCGTTTAGGGTGAAGACAGACTTTAGCTTGTCTTCACTCCAAATCTCAGGCCCAAGAGTGATTCGTTACTTGCCGGCCGCGTTGGTGAGGATGTGGTTAAGTGTTTGGTGACGGCTTTTAGGTGTAAAGTTCCAGATTTCAGTTCTGCCTCATTGCGCCGAGCAGCGCCTGACTCCCAGTGCAGCACGGGACATGCTGGGCAGACCGACAGCTCCTCGCCGCCCGGCTTCACTGTCTTGCATTCCGTGGAAACCGTAGACTGTTTTAGTGTTTCAGATCAGATGTGTTTCTGAGCAGAATGAACGCCCCCCAGCTGTCCCGAAGCAGCACTTACCGCCGTTCAAGCCCAGGCCAGGCCATCTGCCGAGAGTCCTTCTCCCCGTTTGTTTCTGAGGCACTTCTCGGGAAAGCTGCGTCTTGACACATCTCGCTTGGAGGAACTTCAACAAGGAAAATATGTCAGAAACTCTAGATGTCATTTTGCATAAATAATTAAATGTTATACCCACTTAGTGTGGAAAACCCAGTGCCTATCGCTCCAGCTTAAAAGTAGAATTGAAAACTCCAAGAAACGAAATGAGGGTTATATTTGCATGTCTTAGTGGAGTGGGTCTCAGTGACATCCGGCAGGCTGATTCTTCCTGTGAGCGAAGTTCCAGTCCATCTCTCAGCTGAAGACTCGAGAGTCCGAGACAGTGTGAGTGCGCACGCTGGTGCGTCCCTGGAAGGAGGTGTGAGCGTGCACGCTGGTGTGTCACAGGCAGGAGGCGTGAGCGCGCACGCTGGTGCGTCACAGGCAGGAGGCATGAGCGTGCACGCTGGTGCGTCAGTGGCAGGCCGCGTGAGCGTGCACGCTGGCGCGTCACAGGCAGGAGGCGTGAGCGCGCACGCTGGTGCGTCAGTGGCAGGAGGCGTGAGCGCGCACGCTGGTGCGTCACAGGCAGGAGGCGTGAGCGCGCACTCTGGTGCGTCACAGGCAGGAGGCGTGAGCGTGCACGCTGGTGCGTCACAGGCAGGAGGCGTGAGCGTGCACACTGGTGCATCCCCAGGGGGATGTGTGAGCGGGCATGCGGGTGCGTCCCTGGCAGGAGGCGTGAGCGTGCACGCTGGTGTGTCACAGGCAGGAGGCGTGAGCGTGCACGCTGGTGTGTCCCCGGCACATGCAGACGTCATCTGCAACCGCGGCAAGTCCCGGTGGCGAGCACTGGCAGAGCCGAGGGGGCACGGCTTGCAGATCGCACTGTTCTCCCCGGGCTCCGGGAGACCCTGCTGGCCGACCACCTCCCACGGGAGGAGGAGGGCAGGTCGGGATCCGTCCTCCCGCAGTGACAGCCGGGGAGAAGGAGCCACACTCTGCCTTCCTCGTTAGCGGGTCCTGAGGGCTCGAGGTGCGCTTCCTTCCCACGCCCTGAGACTGCGGTTAGTGATTAAAGCCGGGGAGCGATTCTTGTTACGGCTGGTGCAGTGTTTGCAGAACGGCCATCTCCTAGGATGGAGCTTTCTGGCCAATGGTGCTTCATGCCGAACAACTGTGTTCAGGTTGGTGGCAGCCCGTCTGTGGCCTCAGAAACGTGAGAGAACACAGGGCGCCACTGCGGTGGCCACAGGAACCAGCTTGCCCAAGACGTGTGCCTGTGGGCCGAGAATCATGCCTCAGTGCACGGCGGTGCCCTCACACGCGTGTTTAAACAGCGACAGGGCAAGGGCCACGTGCAGGACGAGCACCAGATCCCCAGGCCGTCTACCCATGTGGCGGTGCAGCGCCGCGGCGGGGACTGCGCCATCGTGAAACCAATGCAGAAGTGGGGATTGTCCTAGCACCTTTGAAATGTCCGTGAAAAGATGAAAAACGCTTGCCGTGGTTGTAAGCGTGTAGGGAAACGAAAACCAGTAACGCAGACGTTGGTTTTGTGCCATGTGACTCGCTGGGAGCCGGAGTGTCCCAGCCCAGCCCGACCTGCGCTTCCCGCCCAGGGAGCAGGAGGTTCTGGGAGGGACCCGCACGGCCGCTCATTCGCTTGACTCTCGCACAGTGAATCCAGCTGTTTGCCGCGAGGTCGAGCGGCTGCAGAGCGGTGGCCGGAGAGTCCAAGTGACTTTGGAAACACGAGGCTGGGGGCACGATTCTGGCCACGCAACGCATCAGGAAGGGAAACGGGTTCCATTGCCGCTGAACGGCGCAGCCCCGGCCGAGCAGAATGGCCACGGAGGGGCAACGGCACTTCCACGCGTGTCCAGCCGGGGAGCCCCCTTCCCGCCCCTGCCGTGCGGGTGGCGGTGACTGACAGCACTTCCTTCCCACAGGTTGGTGCATGCGATTACTGTGGCGGGTCTGAGGATGGGAAAGTCACTGAAAGGCTCTTGTGGTGGTTCCGCGCCGGGCGCAGAGCGAGTGGGTGGAGCCTCAGAGAATTGGCCGTGTAGACGTGGACCCGGCGAGGGAGGAGCGCAGCGCTGACAGTCCCATGGGCGCGGGGCGCGGGCTCTGTGGGCCCTGCCGTGGGCACCCCCCTGCTCGAGTCCCCGCCTGGCCAGCGCCTCTTAATGGGAATTCTCGGCGGGTGGCTCCGCGGTATTGGGCACAGTCGAGCCCAGAGACACCTGATTTCCTGCACGGTCCTCTCTCTCACAGAGGCAATTACTGTGGCGAGGTCTGGTCCAGGAGGATGTGACGAGATTCCATTTCAAGGTTGTTTCTTTCCCTCCGGGAGTGAGTGGCGTGTCCACCACCTGTGCCCTCCTGATCCCCCCTCGGCGGATGCTCCAGCCGCTGATTTTGCTCTTCCATTTCTCACAGTTGAACACTCCC
>CAUYPO010030547.1:0-10311 GCA_963574435.1 Cheirogaleus major | reverse complement strand
TGGTGTGCTTTCCATTTGGGTCTTCATATTTCCAGAGTTCCTTCGCTGATTTCTTCCCATCTGGATTAGTTGTTGCTTCTTACTTTTAGGTTTTTGTTCAGATAATGACACACCCTGTTTAGTCTCTGAGCCAGTAGGTGGTGTTTATGGGTGAGATTTGACCACACCCTGTACGATGAGTCAGTAGATGCTGTAAAACGGTGTGCAGAATGTCCTCCCTGTCAGTAGGTGGCGCTTGCTCAGAGGAGCAGGCTACACTGCTATTTCTGGGTCCTGTAACCAGCTCTTGTTCCTCTGAAGAGGCACTCAGGTGGTGGGTGGGGCCCTGGGATTTCCAGATGTGTCCTTATTCTCCACTTCAGTGAGGGTGGGTCTGGGAGTGAGTCTGGGTGGAGCTGGGTTGTTTTGCCCACTTTCTAATGGGGTTGTTTGTTTGTTTCTTGCTGATTTGCTTGAGTTCTTTGTAGATTCTGGTTATTAGCACTATTGTTTTATATATGTAAAATTCATGTAGCTTGTGCAGGACAAAGCTTCCTTCTCTCCCTCACGTCACCACAACCCCAGCGTGTGCATTTGAGAGGCCAGTGGGATGGCCACACCCACCCAGAGAGGATTCTTTGGCTAAGCAGGGGAGCGAGACTGATGCCACCTTCTCTCTCTCCTCAGGAAAGAACACCGAAGCATGGGCTAAGGATTTGAAGCTGGAGGACTTTGAACTGCTCTGCCTTGATGGCACCCGGAAGCCTGTGACTGAAGCTCAGAGCTGCAACCTGGCCACAGCCCCAAATCATGCTGTGGTATCTCGGAAAGATAAAGTGGAACGCCTTCGACAAGTGCTGTTCAGACAACAGGTGTGGACCTTCAGGGCTTCCAGCTCTTTCTTAACTGTGTGGGCTCCTGTTAGGTGGGGAGAACACAGAGCTAGGTGAACCAGCCCACTCAGTCCTTTCTTTCCAGTCCCTCTGCTTGGAGCTGGTGGTGACAGTGTTTGCTCCATGCTATGGGGCTGCCCAGAGACTCCACAAGAACCACAGAGGCTTTGACTCCGGGCTTTCTGGGATTCAGTTTCTGCCCTGAGTCTCTGTACCCCTGGGCTTGTGCACTCACTGCCTGGCTCAGAGACTGTCACTGTCCTGCTCCCTCCTGTTGTTCTTCAGGCAAATGAGTCTCCCTCCTGCAGGCCTGGGCAAGGGTGGTTTACTCTGCTGGTGTTTCCCCGACCCTGGGCTGACTGAGCAATGTCCTAGGCGAGGCCTCTGAAGCTACAGACCCAGAGCAACCTGCTCTGTAGATTTAGAGCTATGTGAATGTGATTTGAAGGAAATCCTAAAATTTCCTTAAGATCTGGAATTCTCTATTAGAACTTCTATTTTATATTACAACATCATGTTTCTAAGTGTGCTGTTAAAGACAATGGCCCTGGAATAGTAATGGCCACAATGACTGTCTTAATGGAGCCCTTACTGCACACACTCACTGGTGCTGGAGGAGCTCTGCCATCACTAGGGTGCTTGGCTATCTCAGGTCCCCAGGCAGGAGCCCTGGGCATGGAGGAAGAACTGTGGCTGAGGGAGGCAGAGGGACCTGCCTACCTGGTTAGTGGCAGAAACTGGGTTTTCCTACGAAGTCTGCCTTTCTGGGAGAGCTGCATCTTAGAATGTTCTAGGCAATCAACTTTTGGGGCCAGATCTCAAAAATCCTTTGCTGTCACCTAGTCATCCATAAGAAGCCCTGTGGGAAGAGGTCACCAATTGAGAAGGAAGGAAAGATGGCAGGAGATGAGACTGGAAGTGGGGTGGGGCTTGGGCACTGCCCAGGGTGGGCCTGCCACCATGAACGCAGCAGGGCAAGAGTCCGCCAAGGAGGCAAAACGACTCCAGAACTCAGCTCCTTTTGCCCCCCCTGGGTTTTCCCAGGGCTGATCCTGGATGGAAGAAATACCCCTGACCTCTGCTAATTCATGAGCCCTCCTCGTTTCCTTGGCTACACACTTACCATCTGTCCTTTCGACTCAGGCTCTGTTTGGAAGAAATGGATCTGACTGCCCGGGCAAATTTTGCTTGTTCCAGTCCAAATCCAAAAACCTTCTGTTTAATGACAACACTGAGTGTCTGGCCAACCTCAATGGCAAAACAACATATGAAAAATATCTGGGACCACGGTATGTCACAGCCACTACTACTCTGAGACGATGTTCAACCTCCGGTAAGTAGACCCTAGCTAGCATCCCTGAGAAACCACCAGGCGGGAAGGTCAAGGCTTGAGGGCCAAACAGCATTCTGGGAGTGAAAATGGGTATAAAAATATTAAGGCAATATAATATCTCTATACTTTAGGAAATTATAATCTCATCGACAGGGTGAAAGAATTAGAGATCAAAATAAAGCAGTATGTAATATGCTAAATTTTTATAATGGTGATAATGATTGTCATGAAGTTTTTGGAAACTGATAATCCATTTTATTCAGTAAAATTAAATGTATCTATATACATGTGCATTAAGAAATGACAAAATCTGATTTCTAGACAGTCACCGTAGATACCAATCATAGAGAATATGAATTCTCAAAAATTCAAATGTAGGAAAAAATATCTTAGCCAGAAAAATGCACTGATAATAATTTAATCCTTTAAGTATCACAGAGTTGTAAGGCTCCCGGTGACAATTCTGAGATTCAGTGTGCACCAACTCCCCTGTGCACAGTGATTATCCAGATTTATCCTCCTGATCCCTCAGCCAGAGAGCCGGGGGCATTGGGGTGCTGTTGGTCCAGGGATGAGGATAGGGCCAGGAATCTCTTTATCAGTGATTCTCAGCTAGGCCAATTTTGCCCCCGAGAGGACGTTTGGCAATGCCTGGAAGCACTTTTGATTTTACAACTTAGGTGGTGTTGCTGATATCCAGTAGACAGAAGCCAGGGTTGCTACTGCACAGGACGGCCCCCACAATAAAGAATTATTATCAGGGCCCAAATGTCAATAGTGCCAAGGCTGGCAAACCCTGGTCTGTACTGATCAATAGCCCAGGCCACTGTGATGCGGGTAAGGACCCTACTTTGAAAAATATGGCTATAGGACCGTTCTTGTGAGCAGCCAGCTCAGGACTGCACAGACCACATGCCCCTTGAGGGCAGGGCCTGTCTGTCCAGCTGTGTCCCCAGCCCTTAGCACAGTGACTGACACAGAGCAGGTGCTCAGCCAGTATTTGTGAATGGATGAGTGAATGAGTAGATGAACACTACTGCAAACAGATTTGCACGAAGATGACATCCTTAATCGTTCACATTCCAGAAGAAGTTAGAGGACTACCAATGTCTTGTGAACTTGAGTGTGACCTTGGTTCAATTAGAGACAAGTGGGGTGGGGTGGCTGTGTCCCTCAGACCAGAGCAGTGAGCACCCTGGCTAGTGAGGGCCAGCCCTGTGCTCCCTCAGACCCCAAGGCTGTACAATAGGAGTGAGTGCGGCAGAGAAAAATCTTGTCTCAGTCTCCTCCTTGATTTATTGATTTTAAAAATTGATTTGCCAATTTAAAGTAAAGAAATCCATTTCTGAGTCTCCTGCTCTGTTATGTCCCACAGCACTCCTGGAAGCCTGCGCTTTCCTCAGGAAGTAAAGGCCAAGAAGAGGAAGAGGAGGGCCTCCCCAGGGAGCCTGCAGCCACTCCTGCTCTCAGCCTTGTCCGCATGCTGGGGCCTCGCCCTCCCTGGGGAGGGCAGCATTTGCCAAGCCACCTGTTTTCACAAATCCCTGCTTTCATCTTAGCAAGAAATAAAATTAGAAAAATTGTTGACTTTCTCTTTTTATAAAGTGTCCTTCATCTTTTCTAGAATTTCATACTGAAATCCCGTGTCTGAACAAGCACCTGTGCGGTTGGACCTTCCTCCCAAGTGTCCCGGGCCCAGCTCCTCATCTCTCTGCAGTCCCGGGTGCCCAGTGGTCTGGACTCTAAGGCCAGGCCAGCCCCAGCCACTGTTCTTCCCAAGGGGATCTGGTTGGTTATTCACATAGTTGTGTCGGTATGTGTGCATGAGTATGTCTGGGAGTGTGTGCGTGTGCGTGTGTGTTTGTTTCCAAGGCAGGGCAGGAATAGATAGCCTAGAGATCAAAGGGTTAATGAAAGAAACAGAAAATCAGGAAGATATGTGATTACTTGGTATTTTAAATAAATATCATCCAGTACAGTAAATGTACAGATGTGGACAAAATAGGAAAATGTGTGAAATACTTCTGTCCCTCAGCCTGACTGGCCCTCAACTTCTGTTAACCTCCAGTTACTGGTTTTTTACCCACTTTTCTCCACTGCACTCCCGAGCATAGTATAAGCTGACTGTCTGCGCTTTCTTCCTTTCTGTTCTCTCTTCCCCCCACTGCAGTTTGACTCTAACCTATTCGCTCTCCTGAAAAGTTCTCGGAAAGGACACCCCGCCCTCCTGATTGCCAAGCTCACAGGGCTTTTCAGCTGTCTCCCCCAGGGGCCCCTCGGCTGGTCCCGCTGACCATGCACTCCTTCTTGAAACCTGTTCTCTTGCCTTCCGTGGTACCCTCCCCCTTGCTGGCCTTCCTTCCCCTACCTTTAAAAATTTTATTTATTTATGTATTTATTTTTTATTTCAGCATATTATGGGGGTACAAATATTATGGTTACATACATTGCCCATGCCCTCCCTCCCCCCTCGAGGCAGAGCCTTAAGCATGACCATCCCCCAAACGTTGCACATCTCTCTCATTGTGTTTGTATGTATATACATCATCACAATGGTGCATATTTATGGGGTACATGTGATATTTTGATACATGCGTAAAATGTGTCATGATCAAATCAGGATGTTTAGGATATCCACCACCTTGAACATTTATCATTATTTGTGTTGAGAACATTTCAAATCCTCTCTTCTAACTATTCTGAAATGTACACTCTATTGTTGTCAACTATAGTCACCCTACTGTGCTATCGAACACTAGAACTTGCTCTTCCTCTCTAACTGTATGTTTGTACCCATTAACCAACAATCTCTCTTCACCTCCTCACCCTTCCCAACCTCTAGTGTCTATCACTCTACCCTGTCCCTCCATGAGAGCCACTGTTTTAGCTCCCACACGTGAGAGAAAATATAGGACATTTGTCTCTCTGTGCTTGGCTGATTTCACTTAGCATAATGGCCTCCAGTTCCATCCATGTTACTGCAAATGACAGGATTTCATTCTTTTTATAGCTTAATAGAATTCCGCCTCTGCCTTTTTGACAGTTCATGCTTTGTCCTTTAACTGTTTCCCCCACGGTTTTCATCTCCAGAGTCACGTTTCTGAGCCACTGTCTTGACACAAGGGAGGGAAGTTAAGACAGAACCACGTGGCCGCGTTTTAGCTACTACTGTGCAGAGTCCCTTCACCAGCAGAAGGGGCCCTCAGATTCATAATCTTCCCCTGGGAAAGGATCATTGTCCTGCTTTTAGCTTTTTGATCAGCTCCTTAGAGCCAATAGGCAAAACTCCATCAACCAGGGTGAGACTGCCCCTTCTCAAGCAGAGGTCAGATGAGGGTCCTGAAATCCTTCCTCCAGCAAGAGGTGAGCACTCGGCCACTGTTTCCCACTGTCAGTGAGACAGGTAGGTCTGAAACCTATCAGGAAAGGACAGTAGGTAAGATCCCATAATCCTAGGATGAAAATTCACTTCCTTTTCTATGTGCTACTTTGAATTATGACCAGATACATTGTCCATCCTCACTGGTCTGAGATTATTCACTGAGCAGCATTTGATGGTGTGGCCATAGCAGCTACGGCGCTGGCACTGTGAAATATAGTATTTGAACAGGATGAACCTTCTTGTGTGAATAAGATACTCAAGTAAAATTAAAGGCCCACCAGTGATGTCCGCTTTTTGTGGTTGAAACGAAATCTACCATCACCAAATCTGTCTGCTCACGTGAAGTTATACTGCCATACCAAATGGCCCCCAAATCAAAATCGTAGTGGGTTACACGACGAAACTTTCTTTCTCTCTTGTATCCATGTCCACGGGGGTCCACGGTGGCTCTGTGGCCTGTCTCTTCATGCTGAAACCCAAGCGGAACCAGCAGCACCCACTTTGGAGCACGTTGGGCTTAAGACGGGGAAATAACTCTTAAAACTTCTGCTTGGGAGAGGCCAGATCATCTCCATTATTTCCTTGGCCAAAGCCATCAGTGTGGCTGCAAGTTCAACGAGGTTGAGGTTCACCCCGGTAGGAAGGGGCAGTGAATATTTTGGAAATAGGACACTCTGCTTCCCTTTCACCTCTAAATCCGAGGCAGTTCTTCCAGCTACGTCACCCCCACAGCTCTGTATGTCCCTCTTTCTAACAGGCACGGGGGATGAGCGCAGGGAGCGTGAGCCCTCATCAGGCGCTGCGGCAGCCGTGGGCGCGAGTACCTCCTCCTGCTCCTTCCCTTGAGAGTGACAGTCCTACTGGGCTATGAGCTCCCTGTCCCAAAGCAGGTTGTTACTACTATTCGAGCAGAAATGAAAACAACACCAGAAGCTGCATCTGAATTTTAGGGTAGAACCAGAGAGTCCATCTTAAAGGAGAAGTCTGATAGGAAAGCATATGTGAGACCAGTTCAGTGGAGCAAAGTGAGGCCTCTACCCCACGGTGAGAGGTTCGAGCCTAATAGAGCTCACCTGCTCTACCACATGGACGGGGAACTCACTGTTGACCGCAGCTGGGAGAGGCCAGGAGGTGGCAGGAAAGCCTGCTTGGAGAGGACGAGTGGGCCCCAGGGACACAGCAGCTCAGGCCCTAAATTTAGAAAACTGCCGTGGTGGAGGCAGTTCCTCCCCACAATGGACGGGGAGCCTCACCGTGGACGCCTAGAACAGATTGACGACTAGACTTTGTCGGCTGTGGTGGCCCTTTGGGGAACACCCAGGACGCCCAGGCCAGTGTCTGCCTGCAGGGCAAGCGTGTGCACAGAGGACAGTGGCCCGAGAGGACAGGGTGGTGAGGACGACAATGGAGGGGGCAGCTGGGACATGGAGGTGAGAGGCGGCAGGGGAAAGTGAGGCCCTCAGAGCCTGTGGGGGGTCTGAGGAAGGCCCAGGCCTTCTGCAGGACTGGAGATGGGCCCCGGGATACAGTATCTGAGTTTTAGATGAGAATTTCACCCTCAAATATTAGAGGATGTGGAGACTTTTGGGGAAGGCAGGGACAGACCAAGAAAAGGAAGAGAAAGTGCGTTTCCTCAGCCTCGGTTTGCCCGGACGACAGCCCAAGCTTTCTAGTCACTGGGAGGGACCAGCGTGTGAACCTTGACGTAGCAGAGAGATTTTCTGTTCCTCCAGGTTGAGCTGAGAGAAAGCCCGAGGGCGTCATTTCCTGGTCACCCTCTGATACCGTATTTCAAGTTATTAAACTGTTGGGCTGCGTATTTCAAGTTATTAAACTGTTGGGCTGCGTCTGCTCCTGCGCTCTCTGCCCCCAGGGACATGGGGAGAAGGGACAGGAGGCACAGAGGACTCGGCCCGCAGCGGTGACATGCTGTTGTTCCAGGCTTTCCTCCCCCCACAGACCTGAGCCCCCAGTGGCCCGGCGAGCCTTCCTCAGCCCTCCTCTTCCCCTCCCCTGCTGCCTTCCGGCTCAGTGGTCTAACACCAACCTCTTCGCAGAACTGAGAGAGGAAAGCCAAAAATGGTACGTCAGGCACCTGCTCTTTTCCGAGCCTGACCTTTCAAGAGGAAGTCACCGCTTCCTCATCTCCCCTAAGTGGAATTAACCTGTTACATGTGTGACGTTTCCGAGCAAACGGAGTCACTGGCAGGGCCAGCTTTACAAGAAGAGACCCGGGCACACACGCGCACACACGTGGCACAGGGTGCAGCATGCTAGCACAGGGGAAGGTGCCCAGGAGGCACGGGATGCCCTGCCCGCCCGCCCAGGCCTCTGTGCAGTCCTGGGGGGTACCCTTTGCCCGGGTATGTGCTGTCCCTTGCGGGGAACGCAGCCTGGCGAGCAGAGTGGCTGGATTTCAGTCCCATGCGCCCCTGGTCAGGAGGCCGCTGTCGGGGCTCTGCCTGCCTGCTGCACAGGCTACCCCGAAACAGAAGACTGACCAGGTACAGGATGCCCGAGCCCCTTCCTCAGCGCTTCCTGTGACATTTCACAGTTTATCCTGCACTGATGACACCTCCCCACACAGAGAGCCCCTCGGTGGCTTCCAAGATGGGGCTCCCTGCAGGGGAAGCATTCACGTTTGATTTCAGAAACCCTCCCTCCATGGCCAAACCCAGCGATGCTGCCCCACTGCCAAACCCAGCTGTGACGCCAGACACACTCAGCGGCCAGTGATCGCTTCATCTTCCCCCACTCCCCGCCACAACTTTAAGACTGGTTTGGGCAGAGCTTCTTATCACTTTTATATTGGTCTCCTGGGGCCTCTAAGGCCCACATCTTTCTCAAAAGAGGTTGTTCCCTCTTCCAGCTTATTTGCCATGCCTTCCTTTCTTTGCTTTTCTCTTTCTCGTGTTTCCGTGCATTCTACAAAATAGTCTGTGGGTTTAGAGTAATCTAGTTCCTATTGAATCGAAAAAAGAATTTTACTTAATCCTTGAATTTTCAAACAATTCCAATGAATGTTTTTTTTCCACCAGAGTTTGAACCTCTCCACCCCTGCCCCATTTAATAAAATCCCCTATTTCTTTTTACCTGCTTTTTCCAGTCATAGAATCCAACTCACCATTTTCCGTTGAAGCTGAGTCTTTATTACTTATACCCATGAAAATTGTTGGATTTACCTAATGCACAAACCAGGGGAAGCTGAGGAGAGTGGGGTGGGGGTCGTTGAGGACCTCAGAGTGGCTGCAGACAAGCGCCAAGTACCCCTGCGTTAGTCCCCATCGGTTCCCTGCTCTTGCTTAGTGTGTTTCTAAACACATGAAGAACAATGAAAACCGGGCCAGACATTCTATTGATAATTATATACGTATAGAATGTATATAAAATATGATAAATGAAAAATACTACATCAGAAGAAGCAATATTGATGTTACATAATCTTTTATTTTATTTGTTTTTTTCAGCATATTATGGGGGTACAAATGTTAAGATTATGCATATTACCCTTGCCTCCTCCCCCCTCGAGTCAGAGCTTCAAGCATGTCCATCCCCCAGTTGGTGCGCATCGCATTCATTATGTATATATATACCCATCCCCCCCCCCGCACATATTCTTTTAAAAAGATGGGAGGCCAAGGCGGGAGGATCGCTTGAGATCAGGAGTTCAAGACCAGCCTGAGCAAGAGCGAGACTCCCCTCTACTAAAAATAGAAAGAAATTAGTTGGACAACTAAAAATATATAGAAAAAATTAGCCGGGCATGGTGGCGCATACCTGTAGTCCCAGCTACTTGGGAGACTGAGGCAGAAGGATCGCTTGAGCCCAGGAGTTTGAGGTTGCTGTGAGCTAGGCTGACGCCATGGCACTCTAGCCCAGGCAACAGAGTGAGACTCTGTCTCAAAATAAATAAATAAATAAAATAAAAAGATACCAAACTCACTAGTTATAAGGTAATCACTTTTCTTTGGTTCGATTAGCACAATTTAAAATCGAAGTCACTAACGGTGAGGATGTGACGAAGCAGGTGATCTGACGTAGTATTGGCAGGACTGTACATTTACACAGAGCTTTAGGGGGACGGTTTAGCAGCGTCTGTCAACATTTTGGATGAGAACATGCTCTGCCGCTGGTGCCTCAGCACTGATGCCCAGGGGTGCTGGTGAGGTCTGAGAGGCAGTGGGCTCCACGCTGGTACCTGCGCCCACCACAGGCCTCTTCACAGGTATCGTGGGTTCACTCTGGACAAGTCACGTGCTCTGTGGTGCCATGAACCTGGCACCACATCACGACAGGGGGAGTGTCATGTGCTCCTAGGTCTCGGGAAAGCCGACTGAGGGCCTGAGGCGGTGCGTACTTCTTTCCCAGGGAATTGGCTTTTACCCATCAAGGGCGTCAGAGTTTGGCCGATCATTGTGTTCAGAAATAATCACAGCCCAGGCCTGAGTGGGAGGAAGAAGTGGCCTGGGCAGCAAGACGTCTTAAGCCCAGTCTCAGCTTTGCCGCTGCATCATAGCTGTGTGACCTCAGGTAGGTCTCTTAACTTCTCTGGGCTCAGCTTTCTTTGTGGGTAAAATCAGGAGCTTTGGCTTGTTCTCTCCACAGTGCTCCTACAGACAGACAGAGTCTGGCTGCAACCATGAGGGACAGATGAGGAGGAGACTTTGAAAATGTATCCTTGTGGGGAACTGCTATAGACTGAATGTTTATGCCCCCTCAGCCAT
>CAUYPO010030546.1:0-23404 GCA_963574435.1 Cheirogaleus major | reverse complement strand
CCCCAGCTTCTGGGATCTGGTCTGGTGCATCCGCTGCTCTCAATATATAGGCGGAAAAGGAATGAACTTGCCTGAGCTCTCGGAAGCTCACCGTCCACACCCTAGAGGTGGATTTAAAAATAAATTGGAGAATTAGGTAAGGTTTCAAAAGCCCCTGCCTTCTGGTCCAGCACTGTTAGTGGTCAGTCTCGAATAAGAGAAAAAAGGCGCCCACAGAAGCAGGGCTGGGAAAGGTACTGGTGTGTTTAGGGTACTGGGAGCTTCCACGTGGCTGGAGAGGGGAGGGGAGTGGTGGAAGAGGGAGGGGGCCATAGCGAAGTCAGCTGTGATGCTCCCCCCCCCAGGTAGGGACGGTTAACATTTTGGTATATTTCCAACCAGGTGATGTGGCCAGATTGCTTTGGTTCTTAGAAAGGTATCCTGGAAGCTAGATGGAGGAGACAGGAGGAAGGGGACCCCACCGTGGCAGGGAAAACTGCTGAGAAAACAGGGCAGAGTAAAGATGAGTCCAGTGACATGAGAGGGAGGACAGATCCAGGTGACACTGGGCAGGGTGACTGGGACAGACTCAGGTGGGTTGGCAGAGCAGACTGTGACCTTGTTCATCACTGAACTCCCAGAGCTTGTCCTACACCCAGCGCACTGTAGACCCTAAGGAAATACCTGTTGATCGAATCTCCTATGCCATAGTCACCCCACTTAGGACCCATATTCCTTAAGTGATGTGATCCTCCTTGTAGGAAACCTTGAGCCTGCTCTGGCCTTGTGTTGGCTGCTCACCTGGCCTCCAGCCCCGGAGCATTGTGATAACTCTGCATCTCTGCCGAGGCTGGTTTCCACCTGTTCAGTCGTGCCCACGCCCACCCGACACCTCCCAGGGGCCGTGCTGGAGTCCTCGGCACAGCCACGAAGGAGACAGCCACGCCGCTGCCCTCTCGGCTGACTTGGGATGCCTGGAACGTCCCATCCAAAGCTACAACTAAGTTCCTTCCTTCCTAGAAGAAGCCTCCCCACCTCGCAAGGCCTGCTTCTTCCTCCCTGTCCTTCATCAGAACTCCGAGCCACTTTTTACTGTAACGCCTACATTTTCCATAACGAGCTGTTGGAGTGGGGTGAGCAGGAGCTGGCCACGTCTTCCTCAGCCTTCCACCCTCTCTGGGGATCGGACGTGCCGGCCACCTAGTGAGGGTGTGACGGCCGCGCTTATGGAATTGGGTCCAGTTCCTGACCCTCCTCCTTACTCTCCCTGTTGGGTTGTTGCCCAGAGACAGGGGACTCACGGCCTCAGGTGTGTCTGGAGGTGTGTCTGAATAGCCCCAGCCTCTAGACACTGGCGAATTCTGCTCCCTGTCCCTTCCCCATCAGCCATCCACTTCCAGGGAAAAGCCACCTTGCGGGAATCGCCGAGTCCTCAGATGGTCCTGTGACGTCATGACCTCCTCGACCCCCGTCCATGGGCATTTTCCTCTGGTGATGTGTCTGAGGGGCTGCCCTAACTTTAGGGTCAGTTCTCGCCTTTTCACGGAAATGTTAATGCCCACTGTCTTAGTCCCTTTGTGCTGCTGTAACAAATACCCTAGGTTGGGTAAGTTATAAAACAACAGAAATGTATTGTTCCCAGTTGTGCAGGCGGGGAAGTGCAAGACCACGGTGCCAGCAGCTTGTCGTCCAGCGAGGGCCCGTTCCTCTTAGGTGGTGCCCCACATGGTGGAAGGGATGAAAAGGCTCCCTCAGCCCTTGTTAAGGGCACTAATCCCACTCACGAGGGTTCTGCTCTCATGACCTCATTACCCCCACAGGCCCTATCTCTTAATACTGGAGCATTGGGGGTCAAGTTTCAATATATGAATCAGGGAGGGAGGACAACATTTGGACCATGGTATCTCCCTTCTCAGGGTGGGGACAGTCCAGTAAAGCACTGAGCCCGTTACAGGGCTCAGCACATAGGCAATCAGTAAATGGTCTCTCTAGCTCTGCCTTCAAAGGCCTGGGTCTGGAATGAATGGTGGATAACGGCTTCTGCCTGGGCTTGGGGGGTGGTGGGCAGGGACCTTGGGCAGCTTCAAGGGTCTCCTCTGTGTTGGGTGCCTCCTGGAGGGAGATAAAGACCCACAGGACCCTCCATCGTGCTGAGACGCTGTGGCTTTCCTTCCACCCTGGCCCCGCAGCCTCTCCCGCACGGCTGGCCGGGAGCTGTTCCTACCCTCCCGCCAGCAGCCCCTGACCCCGCCGGGTAGCCCTCTGCTGTTCCGGATGGTTATGCTGCCCACCGGGGGTTATCTCAGAGCAGGAAATAGAGAAGCTACCTCACAGATCTGACGTCCAGGGCCAGAGAATCAGTGTGTTCATCTCCAAGCCCGGTACCAAGGCCCGTCAGAAAAATACAGACGCCACCTTCCGGAAGGGTCCCTGAGAAGGTGCAGGCGGCCGGGCAGCCTGGCGAGAGGCACCACACCGTGGAAACCACGTGGGTTCCCATCCTGAGCACAGAATTCCCTCCGTTCGGGAGCTCGTTGGAAAAGCCCCCGGGCCGCCTGGGGAAAGAAGGTCGCGAGCGTCTGTGGAGGGGCGTCCAGTACGCACAAGGACGCAGAGCTTCTCGGGCAGACGGCCTCTGAGCAGCCACGTGAGCCAGAGGGTGGGCGACTCACTCTGGCTCCGATGAGAGCACCGTCCCTGTGGCCCTACCTCGAGCTTCTCACCGGCGCCCCAGCCTTGCTCTGCCAGTTACGGGAGGACAGAAAGCCCCCGCCTGGATGACAGCGACGAAGGCAGAGAGTTCCCGCCCTCCCCGGGACAGCCTAGAACTGGAGCCAAACTGTGCCCGGAACGGAGCTGACTGAGGTCAGGGCACATGTGGTGCTCGGGGGGTGACGCCTGCTGCACGTCTCAGGTGCTTCCTTCAGCAGCTCAGTCACCACATTTCCGGGCCAGAAAGTGGACCCACCCCCACCCCGATCAGTGCCTCTGCCCTCCTGGGGCACCCCCACTTCCAGTAACTTTCTCCTGTTTCTTGGACTAAAAACTTTGGAATCATCTTGGCCTCCTTCCTCCCTTCTCCCCTAAGCCCCATCAGATGCCCAGACTGGTCCCTTCCGTCATCTCTGTCCTGTCGGTTCCGTCCCCTTTGCTGACACCACCAAGGTCTGTACCTGGGTCCCCGTTTCCCCCGTCCGTGGATTTTCAGCAGTGAGTCAACTTCCGGACTTGGGGTCTCTGGGGTGGGGTGCATGAGACAATCTATGGGGTTCCAGGAAGAAAATACTGGAATGTCTACTAATACATATTTTAACTAAAAATTAGAAATTAAATGTTACTAATTTTTGATATATAAGCTCACTTCAGGTGGTCACATTGTGTCCTAATGATACACAAGGTATTTCTGGGGCCAGCGGTGGCATTTTCTCTCATTTGATCGTTTTTAGCATATTTTGATGTATTTCCATGGACCAGGTTAAATGGATTTATGGATTAGATAACCTTATTTTAACTAGAATTCCAAGAGTATATAAATGGCTTTAAAATATTTAAAAGATTCCCAAAAAGATAATTCCCCCAAACCACAAACAAACAAGAAATGAGAGTCTGGTTTCTCACCGCAGGTAGGAGCTTCTGCTCAGCCTCAGTACCAGGTTACCAGGTGTATAAGAGCAATTAGTAATCGCCAAAACCGCTTGAAACATGAATTTGCATTTCCTGTTGTTATTGACTAGCCTCATTCTAAGTGGACAGTGTACCTTTGTATATTAACTAATGATGGCAGATTATGAACATAATTTTTGTATAAATATGCAAATATTTATGGGAGTGGTTTAAAAATATTTACTGATTGTTTCCATGATCACAAACGTTTGGGGGAGAGGGAGGGAGGAAGGAAGGAAGGAAGAAAGGAAAAAAAAAGTTTGGGTTCTAGACCAGGGATTTTTAAATTTTAGGAGTTGGTGAATTCCTTTGAGAATCTGATGAAAGCTGGACTCCTCTAACGGGGAATAGGGGAATGGGGCAAGTGGACATGAAATTTCAGTACCATTTTAGTGGGTGACACTTGGAAGTCCATCCGTGGGCTCTCTGAACTCCCGTTCTATGCTGTCCCTATTTGATCCATTCTCCCTACCAAAGCCAGAATAATCTTCTGAAATTCACTTCCGTCATGTTGCGCATTCAAAACCTCAGCATGGCTCCAGAGTGACTATTGCAGCACTTCCAGAGGGTCCCAACAGGTGTGCAATGCATCGCTGCTAATTGTGACTAGTGATAGCTACCACGCTGAAGTCTGTGGGATTATTTGCGTTAAGTGTTAGTCCCATAAAATTTCACCCTCACAGAGTGGCAGGAATTTTGCACCAACAAGTGCCTGGGTAGGAGACTGTCATGCTCTGGGCGATTACATGCCATGTGTGCCCATGGGGACTGCTCTCCCACACACCGTGCCAGTTGCTCACACAGCCCCTAGGGCACCTGTGCGCAGCTCTCTTGGGGTGGCCTCCTGAGACCCGGGACCAGATGGCCTTTTCATCCCCAGAGAGCCTTGTTCGGGGTTATGGACCCCGTGGGTGTTTGGAAAACGTCTGTGGCTGAACTGAAGGGAGAACCCTTTCAGAAAGTGCTGCATGAAATAAGATATGAAAATCAATTTTCTTTTTCCTGGTGGAAAAGAAATGCTACACAGGCAGGTGCTTATTGACTAGCAATGGAATCAATGTTCTCCTAGCACTGGGATTTATTAACTATTAATTCAATTGGTTTTAAACAGGTGACAGAGGACTTTCAGCTTCTGGCAATGGAGATGAAGCTTATATCAAACTAACCCTCCTGCCAATAACAACGACAAGGCTCAAACAGGTATAGAAAGTGGCCCTTTGAAGGCACCGGGGAGTAGTGAAATGCAGAGAGAGACGGGAGTCAGACAGCCTTTGAAGGAAGAGAAGTAAACAAGGTGACATCCACTCTCCCGGGGGACATGTCTTGTCTTCAAGGGCTCAAGACTTATTGGATTGAGGAGTTAGATGTCTGGGTCTGAGGCTACAAGTGCATCTGGAAATTTAGTGGGGAAATCCCGAAAGAGAGGGGCCCACGGAGGGTTGAGCCTCAAGATTTGCCTACTAACTTATCGAGCATGCATGGCTTGTCCCGGACTCTGTCTACGTGGGGTGAGACGCCAAGAAACCAAGAAGGAAGGAACAGCTGGAAGATGGAGGAAGTTGAGCAGAGATTGCAGCAGCTGCCTACTGCCGGAGGTAAGTTAGGAATTCAAGTCCTTCCGAATTAGGAGGGCTTTTCATTGGAATCCTAGAGGGACTACATCTTAATGGTAGGACTACACTCTAGGACTAAGGGCTCTGACAGAAAAATCAAAATAGACACAAAGCCTAGAGCAAAGTCTCAGTAAGGTCAAAGTGACATGCAGGATTGAGGTAAGTTAACTACCTGCTTGAACCAAATCCAATGCCCTTTGAAAGAAGAGAACAGAGTCCGGAGCTTCTGTCAGGCACTGCCCACCACGTCCAGCACAGACGGGGAGTCACTAGACAAGAAGAATCAGGAAAAGGAGTCTCAGGGACAGGAGGAAAAACAGTCACTTGGGAAAGACTCACAGACGACCTAGGTGCTGGAATTGGCAGGTAAGTTGTATAAAACAACTATGAGGAAGGTGGATATAATGGGTGAAGAGATGGAGAATTTCAGCCAGAGATCTGGGAATTCTAAACAGGAACCAAATGGCGAATGTAGAACTGAAGAGTACGATATTTGCAATTAAAATCTATTGAATAATATCAACAGCAGATTGGACAGAGTAGAAAAAAGGACCAGTGGACTCAAGGAATGGTCAATAAAATTACCCAAACTGAAGGACAGAGAGAAAAAAACATCAACAAACAAACAAATAAAAAATAAGATCCAGGGACCCAAGTTTCCACAGTGGTCAATGGATTTTTGAAAAGGATAGTTCTGTGGAGAAAAGAAAGTCTTTTCAGTACATGAAACTGGAACAACTGGATATCTATATGGAAAAAAGAAACTTTGACACTTACTTTGCATTATGTACTATAATCAAATCATGGTAGATTTTAGAACTAGCAAGCTAAAACTATTAGCTTTCTAGAAGAAAATGTGGAATATCTTTGGGGTAAGGAAAGATTTCCTAGACAGTGCACACAATGCACAACCATAAAATGATGGATGCATTTAACTTAATCAAAGTTTAAGAATTCTGCTTATTTAAGAACTCCGCTATGAGAATGAAAACACAGACTGGGGGGAAAATATCCAGATACGTAGATATGACAAAACACTTGCAACCAGAGTATATAAGGACTCCCCACAAATCACTCAGGAAAAGACAAACGTGTCATTTAGATAATGGGCCAAAAGCTTGAGATTCGAGCAGACACCTCATATAAAGAGATATACAAAGGGCCAAAAAGTACACAAAGGGGCTCCACATCTCCATGGCCAGGGACATGCAGAACAGAACCACAAGCAGATGCCACTTCACACCCACCAGAATGTCAACAACTGAAAGACTGACAAGACCACATGTCGGTGAGGGTGTGAGCAACTGGAACTCTCATACGTTGCCGGTGGGAGTGTCGAGCTGTACAGCCCCTGTGGAATGCTGTTTGGAAGTTCCCTAGAAACATAACCTACCATATGATCCTGTCACTCAACTCCTACGTATTTACCCCAGAGAAACGAAAACACGTCCGCAAGGAGACATGCACGAGGGTGGTCGTGGAGGTTCGATTCACAATGCCCCAAAGCTGAAAAGAACCCAATTTCTGTTAACAGGTGAATGAATAAGCAAATTGTAGTTGTAGATGCCATACCACTCAGCAATAAAACAAACAGCGTGGAAGGATCTCGAATACATTACGTTGAGTGAAAGAAGCCAGACACAAACATGAATGTATTGAATGATTCCGTTTACGTGAAATTCTAGACCAGGAAAAACTGAGCTCTGATGATAGAAACCAGAAGAGGGGTGGTCTTTGGACGGTGGGTGGGTGGGCTGACTACAAAGTGGCACAGGGACATTTGGGGGGTGATGGGAATGTTCTATATCTTCAGTGAGTCGGTTGTTACCTAGGGCGACCAAATATCTGGTTTACCTGGGCATGAGGAGCTTCCTTAAGTGTGGAACTGTTAGTTGTCAGACCAGGGTGAGTCAGTCACCTATGTTGTGTGCATGTTGCACACATTTGTCAAACTTTTGACTGTATGTGAATTTTTGCGTGTATGTGTACTTGCATATACAAGTGCATGCACACTTAAAATTTGTGCATTTTATTATGTGTAAATTATACTTCAATTTAAAAAAGAATATTTTAAAATACGATGGTAAGAAAACAACCAAATCAATGAAATCACGAGCAAGCAACAGAAGAAGGCATTCGCCTTTTAGGTATCATGTTAAACCCATAGTTTAACTATGATAAGTTTTGGAAGGTCCATAACTTAGGGGGCTCCTGACACATCACTTCATCCAGGACGTGGAGATGCCAGACGAGTAGATGCTGCGAAGGCATATCCGGTGTTCAGCATATTTGACGCTCATTTTCTGGGAGAGCTTAGCGGGCTGGAGTGGTTCCATCTATTTGCCCCCCGCCATGTGCCGTGGGGCCTCAGATGCCCACGGCACACTGTCCTCCCGCAGAAGAACCACAGGTGATACCAGGACTCGAACATACAGAAGTGACGCACCCAGAGTCCCAGGTCGGCTTATGGTCCCATTTGCGGAAAGGATCATGAAGTGCGTGTCTTTTTTAATTTCTCTGACAGTTAATCACGTCCCCCAAGGTCGCCATGACCTTTTCTGCACTCGTGGTCCCTGGTGGAGCGCCTATGACCTAGGTGGCGAGCCAGGGTATTCTGGGCTGTGTTTGGGTTTTGCTGCTGTCTTTACATTAGGTGCCACCTGGGAGGTCCTACTGTGGGCCGGTTCCTCCGCAGCCTTCGACAGCTCGCACACGCCCTCCATCTGGTGGGCATTTTCGGTGTGCAGTCACAGCGCCCCGCTGTGATTTCCAGGTGCCCGTGAGCTAACGTGGCTTTCCCTGGAGGTATCTCTGTATTTATGAGCAAAACACCATCCTTATCAGCCGCTCAGCCCCAATCCTCCGGAGTGGAAATTGAGCACAGATGTTTCAGATCTCTCGTAACTATAGGAAGATACTTGCCATATTTTTGGCAATGGCTTTTAAAAGCACTCAGTGTCCTCGATTTGCCAATTTTTTAAATAGCACAAACATTTCATCAAGTTTTTTGTTGTGCTGAATAATGTTCTGAGGACTTTTTCACGAGAAAAATCACTGAAAATTCCTCTGCGTTAAGATAGTACTGAGCAACGGAAAGCCTTCTGGAGGGGCCGGGCTTTGCCTAATTTAACTCAGCCCTGGCGGAGCTCAGGGATGGGCCGAGATGAAGTGCTCTGTGCCAGCATCCGGGCTATTTTAGGAACATAATAGAAAAATAGTTTGCCACTTACTCATTTGCATCCTGTGCTCAAGTCGGATTCTTTATATCAACATCCCCAGACCAAAAACAGCTTATAAAATTTGCTTCAGTTTATAAAATTCAAGCTGGCCTCGAGCAGAACAAAGACTATGTGGTTTTCTTCCTATGGAAGATTTTTCTCACACTAAGATGGAATCACAATGCAAGACAGGACCCTTAAATGATAAAATGAAATGACCCTGTATAGTACATTGTCACAGAGCTCTCAGTGCACTGTAAATGCACAATAGAGCGCCTACTGTGTGCAGTGTGTGGAAGGGAGAGATGAGGATGAGTAAGACACAGTCCCTGCCTTCAGGGGCACTCAAGGCGTCAAAGGAGCGAGGAGCACATAGAGGACCAATCCCATCTGGAGCATCTTGGTGGGGAAATCGGGAAGGAGCCGTAAGGATGGGTGCGATTTATCCCCACAGGTGGAGACTAGCAGAGGAGATCCAGGCGGAGAACACTGTGCACTGCAGCCTCGATTGAACCTGGTGCCCTGGTTTCCCTGCCTTAAGGGTGCAAGTTCTAAACCACCTCTGCATCTCTTAGGGGACGTCCATCTGGTCACTTGAAGAAGGTGACCCAGGATCCTTGCTCAGCACAAGACATTTATTGGTGACAAAGCTGCCGGCTGCCCTGACAGGACAGGTAAGTCACCCCTGTCAAGAAGGATGGGGCGGGGCAGACGGGGATGGGGCTGAGGCGTAGGCCAAGGCCTGGTCCCAGGAAGGAGGACGGAGCTCCGGAACAGGCACAGATAAGGGGACAAAGCCACATCAGTGCCTGGCTGAGAGAGGAGGCAGGGACCGCCCAGGCTGCTTATCTGTGTGTGTGTGTGTGCCGTACATCATTAACTTTCTGCTTCCCAGACTTAGACAAGGACTTGCTTTTGTCTTTGTTGGTGATTGATGAATGCATTGTGGAAAAAACCATCAAAATATAGCGTATTCAAATGATTCCATTTCCTAAAGGGCTGTGCCATTCATTCATTCACGTGGCCATGTGCTTCTGTGCCGGGCCACGCATGCTTCAGGTGGGAACCCCGATGTTTTTGTTTTTGCTTTTTGCCGTGACTAACCCATTCACTCATTTGCTCAAATTCAACAAATATTTACAGTGTCCCCTGGGAATGAGGCAAGTGGTTTATTCTTCTTCAGCTGTGATCAAGGTGAAGCAAAGCCTTCTGCAGCGTGCCTGAAAGGTCCCCTTTCTCTCCCCTGATGACTGCATCTCTCCTGGTTGTCAGGGCTTCCGCAGGTGCCTTTCCTAGAACAAAGAAACTTCCACCGTGGAACCCCACTCCAGCTCCTCCCCGAGTCCTGCCTCCTCGGAAGGTGTCGTCTTCTGCACGCTGCCGTATTCTCGAGGACGACCTTCTACTCACGGCTCGGTATCCATCACAGTCAACCTGGTTAGGAAAAAGGATAATTGGAAATTGTTCTGCAGGGAGCAGGGTCTATGCAGACCTACCCTCAAACTCCGAGGAAGCTGAGAGGCCAGAGAAAGGCTGACAAATGCAGTTTCTTCGAAAGAGGTGTTTAATAGGGACTTACGAACAGAAGCCACGTCTCTGCCATCTGTGAGACAAGACGAGGCGGTGGATGTCTGCACCGTTACCCCAAGACCGAGGCCTTGCAGGCCACAGGGAAGGGGTGGGCAGGACACGTGAAGCCCACCCCTCTGGGAAAGGCAAGGGGGCTGTGTGAGTCCACGTCAGGGCAGGATTCAAGGGCAGGAGTGTTCTGGTCCAAGGGCAGGGTTTATAGTTAACGGTAGATAAAGTAGAAACCCCTCGGGCTAATCAGAAGTCAACACAGCACATTAACATCCAATGGGGAGTTGCTTTAGCCTCCTCCGAGCAGACCAGGTGTCTGCCTACACTTGCCTGGTTTCTAAACAGGCATTTTTTTCCAAGGAAGGTGACCGCTGCATTTCTGCGGGGTAGGGGTGGGGCACTGAGTGCTTCCGATGGTTCCGTCTCCCTGTCACACCTGTGTGGCCGTGTGGCCGTACTGCACTCTGCTATTGCAACAGTTACTACATTGCGGATGCGAATGATTTGATTTTTATATCATTATTTATCTCGTGAAGTTTTCTTCAGCCTCCTCAATAGAATAGAAATAAGCTCCTTGGGGACAGGGATTCTGTCTTCTGTTTCCATGTGGCCTTGTGGTGTCCGGAGGCTTGGGAAGGTTTTTGGTAAATACCTAACGAAGGGCGAGCCTTGAGACTTATTGTGCAAGAGAAACGATACGTCCACTCCACTCTGGCGACTGTTCTTGGGTGTGTGGGTCATTCCCGG
This sequence comes from Cheirogaleus major, assembly GCA_963574435.1. Classification (NCBI taxonomy): domain Eukaryota; kingdom Metazoa; phylum Chordata; class Mammalia; order Primates; family Cheirogaleidae; genus Cheirogaleus; species Cheirogaleus major. The sequence goes on along the minus strand of CAUYPO010030546.1, from coordinate 12,603 downwards.
GAAGAAATCTAAGCGGGACACTGACAAAGTGTTTAGAAGAGCACCTGGGGGTGGGTGGGGTGAGGGAGCTGGGCAGGGTGGACTGTCACCGAGGAAGGACCCGAGGGCGGAACGGTGCCGGGGCAGGAACAGAGGCTCGGGACTGGCGAGCCCAGAGGAGGTGCCGGCAGTGCTAGTTCCAGGGCATGATAACAGGGGTTCTGTGAAAAATGGGTCTGGGCTCCAGGAAATTTGGGAAATGCTGTGTTAAGCAGGTCTCACCCCTGTGAGCCTCCTGGGTGTCTTTTATATGCAAATGTGCGTTGAGGCTCCAGGAAGGGAATGCAAGGAATGGCCATGGGACCCTTATCTGGGAAACACATCAACAGGCTGAGCATTCACAGAGCCCACTGTTGGAGATATCAGAATAAAGGGTCTGTCTGGTGACACGTCTGTTGTAGGACTGAGAGTGACTCAGCCACTTAGCTGGGTGCCCCACTGTGCCTTTCTGTGGCTTTCTGAACAGCCCCTGGCGTCTTTCCTCCCTGGAATCAGGGTACGTTTTAGGTACATTTGCCCCGATGACTTTAAACAATGTACTGCCAGGTGGATTGCCATGCTGTGGAGCCAGCAGGAAGTGGGCGGCAGTTTAGGGTAATTATTGAAACGACAGCCATCACTCTGTGGGGCTCTGCCTGGCTCACAGGAACTCCCCTTTGCTCAGAGCCTCGTCCTGCCACTATGTTCAAATGCCCACCTGCCCCGGGATGCCCCCCCACAAACTTCCCTAGCAGTTGGTGGCCATGGGTGACCTTATGTGAATTTGGGAGTGGGTGGCATGACTAGCAGCCGGGCAGCACTGGTCCCTTGTCAGTGCCTGAGCCATGGGCTGCGGTGGGCGCAGAGAAACAGAGCAGGCAGACAGGAGATGCGGGGGCAGAGAAAACGCACCGAGTCGCGTGTGCGCCGCTGGCGCACCAATGCCTCGCTCTGTGCTGGGTCTTGCACATCCCAGATCTCGGTTATTTTCACAGCCTCCCCCAGCTTAGGGCCAGATTTATCTGATCTTTACAGATAGGGGAACCGAGGCTCAGAGAGGTCTAGTGGCCTTCCCCAGGTCACACAGCCAACAAGGGGCAGAGGGGGCTCCAAAGCCACGTCCATCAGATGCCCAGGCCAAGCCCTGCCGCTCTCCGCGCTTGCCAAAACGACCTCCTCCCTGCAGGACAGGAAGACCAAGCAGAAGCCAGGTGGGCCCTAGACTGGCCTCTAAGGGAGCAGGAGCTGGGGGTTCCAGCTGCAGGGGTGAGGGGTGAGGGGTGTGTGCTCTGTGGCTCTGAGGGCCACCCCAGACCCATCTTGTCGGCAGAGCTGGGCCGCCAGGCCAAGTGGTAGCTGGGGAGGTGACGCCAGGTGAGGCCCCCGCTGGGAGCCTGGTGCTTCCTTTGCCCACGGGCTTTGCAGGCCAGCTCGGCCCCCGCCCAGCCAGCAGAGGCGAGGCCACCCTGTTGTCACTTCTTCAGCTGCAAGGAGTGATGGGGGTTTTGTGTTGGGGAATTCTGGCCACACGGTAGGTCTCACCGGAGCTAGACTGATGCGATGCTGCTCTAGGTACTAAATTATAATCTGCTACCTCTCTGCGGCGACACCACTGTCACGACCCCACTGTCACGACCCCTCCTGTCTGTCTGCCTTATGATTTCCGCTCTTGAGGCCAAATGCTCAGCCAGGGGACACGATCGTTTGAGTTAGTCACTTGGACGCACAGCGGGCGTGCTCTGTGTTCTGCTCGTCACCTGCGCTGGTTCCGCTGGGTCCGCAGCGCCCGTCGGCTGGGGCCGGTCCAAGGCAGCGCTGGTGTCACGGGCACGTGCCCTGCAGTCACTCGGCGCCGTGCTCAGAAGGACCGGGCGTGGTCTGATGCTCTGTGCTGGGCTAGTAGCCTGGGTTAGGGTGAGTCCTGTATTAGTGAGGAATGACCACAAACTGTGGGCGCCAACAGCAGAAAGGTATCAGCTCACAGTCCTGGAGGCCGGAAGTCTGAAGTCGAGGCATCGGCAGGGGCGCTTCCTCCTGGGAGGTCTGCGGGAGAACCTGTCCCAAGGCTCCCTCCAGCTCCCGGTGCTGCCGGCAGCCCTGGGCTGTGGACACGTCACTCCAACCTCTGCCTCCGTCTTCTCGTGGCCGCTTGCCTCTGTGTGCGTTTCTCTGTCCAAATTTATCTCTTCTCATAAAGAAACCAGTCAGAGGATTTAGAGCTCACCCCAACCTAGTACGACCCCATCTTAACAAATTACATCCGCAAAGACCCTATTTCCAAATAAAGACACGCTCTGAAGTTCCAAAGGGACATGGATTTTTAGGGAACACTGTTCAACCCAGGTCAGACTCCTGGAGTATAAAAGCTTCCTCCAGGGTTCAGGGGCCCCCAAGGACAGGGCCTGGGGTAAATGCCTAATGTGCTTTTCACGGGGAGGGACCTACACAAAAGGGTGACCTTCTCATGAATATTTATGACTTCCAAAGCAGGTTGAATTCTATCTCTCCAGAGTTCGCATGGTGATGTGGCAACCACCATTCCTCAGAATGTGACCTTATTTGGAGGAAGGGTCTTTACAGAGGTTATCAAGTTAAAATGAGGTCATTAGGGTGGCCCTGATCCGATAGGACTGGCGGCTTTACAAAAAAGGGGAAATTGCAAGACAAACGCACGCTCAGGAAGAAGCCACCTGAACATGAGGGCGGAGATGAGGAGATGAGGTGATGCTTCTGCAAGGCCCAACGAGGACTGCAGCATCCCGAGGGGGCGGGAGAGAGCCTGGGCCGGGGGCTCCCCGGGGCTCCCACGAGGAACCGAACCTGCCAACACCTCCGTCTTGGGCTTGTGGCCTCCGGGACAGCCAGGCCATCAGTTTCGTTGTTTCAGCCATTCAGCTTGTGGAGCTTCATCACAGTGGTCCAGAGAACTCAGACACGATGTTGCGTGGGGGGAGTCTTGCTTCTCCACTTTCTATGGGAGGTGGGTTTTGCATATGTCTGTACCTTCCTCTGGTCCTGCCTGGTGCCCTCTGAACATAACTGTGAGCATCTTGTCTAAGGGGTCCCCACGTGTCTCCCACGCCCCACTGTCCTCAGGGGTGTGGCTTCTGTGTGGGCCACCCTCTGGAGGGCCTGCAGGCTCATGTAGGGCATGGGAGTCGGTCCCCTCCAGTCAGGGGGTCCCCAGGAAGGTGAGGAGCCCTGAGAAGAGGGAAGGGAAAGGAAGTTGGATAGCTTGGGGCAGATAATCCCTGGGGTCGGCGCCTCAGGTCCCCAGTGTGGATCTAAGCAGAGCAAATTCGAGCCCCACCCATTCTCCTCCGGCAACTTCCTGCTGCTCTGGGCTTTGATTGCTGAAAAGGGCTTTTGCCGTGTGTGCCGTGGCCGGCCGGGTGTGAGGCTGAGTGGCTTCACCGTCAGCCTCGAGCGTAGCCGAAAGCGGCAGATGGGGTACCCAACCGAGCCATTCACCGCATTCTGCGCTCTGGGCTCTCCCTGTCGTGGCGTCGGTGGCCCAGTGGAGGCCGTGTCCTTGCCTAGCCGCGCACACGCACTCCCAGTTTGCCCTCCCAGAAACCCGCCCTTCTCGGCCACCTCCGGGGCAGTTTGTGGATGTCCCTCCGCTCTCCTGCCAAGTCCCGGTTGTTCTGCGTCTTCGCTGACCTAATCCCCGTGTGGAGTCGGCGTTTGTGCACACTGTGAAGCTGGACGTGTTTGCATGTGCTTATTGCACGTCTGTGACTCACTGTCAGTGAATCGTCTGCTCCCAGGGGCGGGGAACATGATCCAGAAGTGGTGTCCCTTGGCCCCGAGGACCCCTCGCCCCCGAGCAGACGGCGGGGGCCAGAGGAAGCCGACCTGGGCCCTGCAGGGTGCGGCTCTCAGCGCGGGGCCTGGCCCCAGGGCTGCCGGGAGGACGTGAGGATTGAATGAGATACCCCAAGCCGGGACCTAGCACCGTGCCTGGTGCAGTGGGTGCTCAGTGGAAGGTGTCGACTTGACTTTTGTCGTGTTTCTAATCCAGGTTGGGGACAGAGGGGCAAGGCCCTCCACGCCCCTCTTGCCACCCACCCCAGACTCTGCTCCCTGGCAGTGTCCCCGAGCGCAGCCCGCACCCAGCACGCGGTCCTGGGCCCTCCCGCCACGCTCACACCGCATCCGGGCCCCGGACACACTTCCTCCTTTTGGCCGCTGGGCAGGTTCCTCGTGCCCGTTTCAGTGTTTCCTCCCGGGAGGGGTCTTCCCGGATCCTCCCCCTCCCTTCCGGCCAGGTGAGTCGCACTGTGCTGCCTCCCCGTGCCCTCTGCCCCTCGTGTGAACCCCAGGCGGCGGCGGCCTCGGCTCCGAGGGCAACGGCCCCGGCCCCGCAGGCTCCGGGCACCTGGGCAGGGCTTGGCTTTGTCTGCTCGGCCCGGCCTGGCGGGCAGCCACGTGCCAGGCCGATCGCTGAGCTGAGGAATGTAACTCGGCGGCGTTCAGAAATCCCTGCTGGAATTTTCCACTGAGATAAGCCGGGGTGAAGGTTCCCGAAAGGCAGACTCACCGTTTCTGCGAGACCCTGGGAGATAAGAACATCTGGCAGGGCTGGGCCTCAGATAACCGCCCCCTTCGCCACCAGAGGGCTGCCCACCCGCCTTTCCCTGGCCAGAGGCGTGGTCACCTGGCCACTGCCACGGAGGAGAGGTGGACACGTGAACAGTCTGACGTGTTGGGGGTGAGGGGCAAGGGAGCCCCGGTCTGCTCAGGCAGTTAGCAGCGTCGCTGCCAGCCCTGAGCGCCGCTTCCGAACCTCGGAGGTGTCTACACTGCGGCGGGCCGGGCTCTCTCCATGCGACCCTGGGAGAGCAAAGTGTGGAAGTTACCAAGGGCCGGTTTGGTAGAAAGGAACCCACACAACTGGGCTGTCTTGGGGAGAGAAAATCCCCTGTCACTGTGGATCTTTGAGCAGAGACTGAGAAATCAGTTGGCAGGGAGGGTGCAGAGACTCTTCAGCCGCTGGGTGGGTGCTCAGGCCAGATCATCCCCAGGGCCCTTCTGGCTCCAAAATCCTGTAATTTTGCATTTCTCTGGGAACTGGGAACGTGTGCACGGGAGTGCGCATGCCTGCAAATGTGGCCTGCGTGAGTGGTATGGTGGAAATTCTCCCACCCAATGCTAATACAGAAAAGATTATAAAACGCCTAGAGCGGGCTGGGCATGGTGGCTCACGCCTGTAATCCCAGCACTTTGGGAGGCTGAAGCAGGAGCATCACTTGAGGCCAGGAGTTTGAGAGCAGCCTGGGCAACAGAGTGAGACCCTGTCTCAAAAAAAAAAAAAAAGAAAAGAAAAAAAAAAAAGAAAAAGAAAATTGCTTATATTCCGTTTTCGCCTGATTTCCACTACAGGCAATGATGATTGTGTTGTGCACAACACCAAGTCCGTGTGGCATTAGGGATAATGTCTGCGCTGTGTCTTGATTCACCCTGCATGGGGTTTATTTGTGCCTGAGCCTGACTCCCAGCATCCCTATGGGAACGAATCTTCTGACTTACTGAATGCTGCAGGCTTCCCTCTCGTGCTGGGTGGCTGACAGTGTGGGGTTAGGATGACCCAGTCACGGAGGCCAGACGTGAAAGGGAGGTTTTAGGCCATCTGGTCTAACACCTCACTTTAGAGGAGAGCAAACAGGTGTTGGGAAGTGGACGGTTGGCCGGAGGTCCCTGTGGGTTGCAGGAAAAAGACCCCCCCAGGTGACCTGTGTGCAGGGTACCCTGAGACCAGAGGGGCATGATGAGCCCCCAGGCCCTCCCAGCACCTGGGGTCTGGCCGCTCACTGCACCCTGGCCTTTCGGAGTGGGAGGGTGGGATCTTCCCCAGCCCAGGGCCCTGCCAAACTGCCCGAGCACGAGGCTCCGGCGGCGGGTTCCCTGCCCCCCCACAGCATGTGCTAACAGGAAGCGTTTCCCTCTATGTCACCTGTGCAGGGGGGTGCCCTCCACTGTGTGAGCTTTGGCTCAGGCACCGTGGGCAGCAGAATTCTAGGATGGGCCCCGAGATTCCCGCCCTCTGGTGTACACTTCTCTCCCCTTGACTGTGCACAGGACTGCGGATGTGATGGATAGCACCCCGAGATTGGGTTACGTTATGTGGCAAAAGTGAAGGAGTTTTGCAGATGTAATTAAGGTCCTTTGTCAGTTGACTTTGAGTTGAGCGAAAGTGAGATTGTGCCTGGTGGGCCTGCCCTAATCAGGCGAACACTTTAAAAGAGGGTCTAGAAGTCAGACAGAGTCTCGCGCTGGCCTGGAGAAAGCAAGCTACCCTGTCTGAGGGGCCCGTGAGGGGTCATATGTAGCTGAGCACAGCCCTGGCTGATGCCAGCAGGAACAGGGGCCCTCAGTCCTACAACCACAAGGAAGTGAATTCTGCCAACAGCCACGTGAGCTCGGAAGAGTACCCCGAACTCCAGAAAGACCCCAGCTTGACTGACACCAGCCTTATTGGACCCTGAGCAGTGGACCCAGATAACTACACAGGCACTGACCCCTGTCCACCCAGAGGTCACCCGAGGTGCTGTGTTAGTTTTGCTCCAGGTTGTGGTGCGAGCCACTATGAACGTGGGGTTCTTTTCTCTGAGCTCCAGAAGCTCTGTGCCCTGCCCCCGCCACAAGTCGCAGACTTTCTTAGTGTGCTTTATTTCGTGTTAATGAGCCGAACCTTCTCCTAGAGCTCCCACCTTATGGAAAATTAGGGGGATTTTAAACTTTAGCCCAGTCTAGCAGACTTGCTCTGCTACAGTAACATAAAGGACCTTCGGGTAAAATGCTCCTTCTCCCAGACATCTTCCTCCTGCTCCTCTGACTTGGATGGGGTGGGGAGTATGGCTGGTGACTTTGTGGCAGAGTGGGGAGAGGACATCTGGTCCCCAGATCCATGTGGGGCCCTCTGGCTCCCCGGTCTCTGCTGGGCACGTCTCCCTGGGCTGCCAGCCTCCGAAGTGCCATGGCCCTGCCCACGGCCACCTCCCAAGCCTGTCTCCATCCCCTGTCCCTCAGCTGGCCCCCGGGTCCTCTCTGCTTTTCTGTGCCACCCTTATCGGTCACTTCTGTAATCTTGCACAGTGCGTGTCACCCAGGGGGTACCTGGGGTGCTGTCTTGCACTCTCGGGGCACCCCCTGCCTCTCCTTGGCGCTGTGCTGTTTTGGGACTGACCTAGAGTGTCTTCCAGGGGTCTCCAGCTTCCCCAGTGATGTATTCAGAAGAGTCCACGCTGACCCCAGTGCCTGGGGCCCCTCAGATCTCTCTGGAATCTTTGAAATTTCCCTCCTCACCCCACCTCCAAGTCCCCATTCTTTCCCACTCCCGAGGCTAAGTGGGTGGCTTCCCTTCCTGTGCCCCCGACCCCTCCCAGGTCTAGACCCTCCCTAACAGGGTCTGTGACAGTCACAGTTGTGCTGAGCACATTCCAGATCCCTCCTTCTCCGGGCCAGGCCTGGCTACCGGGCCTGTTGTCTGACTGTAGGCACACGGCTACCCTGTGGGGGGAGAAGCTGGTGTTTAGCGATTTTATCTCTTTGCATTCCTGCTATAAGATTGGCATTTGTACCTCCCTCCCATTCTGTGCCTCCGACCCTGCAGGAAGGGGGGTGCTTCCAGACCATGGCGGAGCAGACCCCCTGTGCTCGAGGAGGAAAGCACATTCCCCCTCCATCTTGCAAGCTACAGCTGGAGCTCGCCTCAGCCTTCCCGGGACCTCAGGCTAGGGCAGGGGACGGGAAGTCCTTCACAAAGGGAGGAGGTTCTTGAGCCACTAAAGCGGCTGACATCCAGGGAGGCAGTGGCATGAAGGAAGAATCTTCTGCCCCCAGGCAGTGCCTACCAAGCCGAGAAACGCTGCAGGGGATGACGGAAGAGCAGGAGCCCAGGGCAGGTGGGCTGGGGAAACTGAGGCAATCCCTGAACTCATTTCCAGCAGCGGAGTGGGATGGGACCCAAACTAGCAATTAAGGTGAGCTGTGAGAACACTAAGATGCCAGCTTCCTGCACGCCGATTTCGTGAACTGGCAGTCAAAGCTGACAAATTGCCATCTTCTTCAGCCTCTGGCCAAACCCCGCCTCCCAGCCACACTCAGACACTCTGAAAATCTTATCTGGAAGAGACTATTCTGTTACCACCAAGCCAGGACATTCCGGGACTAGAGTCGGGTGAAGAATTCGGGAGGACCAGGAGAAGGTCCCCTTGCTTCTCTCCTGCGCCCGGAACCCCCTACCCCGCCCGAGGTGGCACCAGGCCAAGGATGTGACCCTGCACCTGGCTGGCCCCGGGCTGCCTCTGGGTCAGGATGCAGGCCCGGCAAGTTCTGCTGTTTATCGAAAGAATTCATTCATTTAACCGAAATGCTTTCTTCTCTTCTAGACTGTTAGTTTTCAGCTGCAACAAAGATTCGATACAGCTCTGGGGAAGGAGCCAAGAAAAATGTTAGATACCAAAGAAAGACCTTGCAATGAAGCCGAAAAACCGGGCGGGAGGTGGATGCCAACAAACACAGGGCAGGAATGTGACTTCCGGCTGGGTGTCCAGGTGCTCCCAGATCACCTGCTCTGTGGTCTAGCCTCCCGCCCTGCCCAGCCCCAGGTGACCACATGACCATGGTGCACTTTGCTCCGGAGCCTTTCGGGAAGGGAAGAGGCCTGACCTTGGGGCTGGGGGCAGGGCGGGCACCACCCGGCCCAAGGCTCCTGCTGCTGACTTCCGCTCTGGGACTCTGTTTGCCCCCGGGGCAGAGCCTGTTCCCATCCCTCCACAGCCACGGCCCCGCCCGCCGGTAGAGGGAAGCAGACCTTTCCCCAGGCCAGAAGGGAGGCGAGAGGGACACAGGTGGGGGCCCTGCAGGACCCGCCATGACTGGCTGTCAGACTCCCTGGAAGTGACCAGGCCTGGGGACAGGTGAGTCATTGTTTAAACCTCTGTGCACTTTGCAGAGTGTCTGTGTGTGTGTGGGTGTCTGTTCGTGTCTGTGTGTGTACGCATACGTGTTTGTGGCTCTGTGTGTGTTTGTGTGTGTGTGTCTGTGTCTCTGTGTGTCTGTGCGTGTGCCCGAGTGCCCGTAGTCAAAGCTGCAAAGCGGGGACAGGGGCATTTGCTTTACTCAAGGCCAGAGGTGTCCTCGTTTGGAGCCCTGGTGCCTCAGTAGGTCGGGTTCTCAGAAGGAGACTCCTATTTTTAAGTTTTCCTTTGGGAAAATTTCAGTTAAAGGCCTCGAGTGAAAACTACTGGCAATGAAGAGAAGCCCTTCAAAGAATCCATCTCAAATGACTTAAAAATGTTCAGCTTTTACAGATTGATGATGTCTAGAGAGCTTGTCAGGTTCTCCTGTAATTCTCCCTCTTGAAATCCACATCTCGTTTTTCCTCTGTCTCAAATGGCCACATCACTGTGAAAGCCCCACAGTGTTGGGGGTCGTCCCGGTGTCCTTCCCGAGCTGGGCAAGAGTGGCACCTGAGGGACACCTGAGCGGCAGACTCTTCACACCAGACCCTTTCCTGGAAGGGCCTCCCCCCTCGCTCCTCCAAAAAAGACTAGTTTGAGGTTTGCTGTCTTTCACTCTTTTCCTTTGGAGGAAGGGAGGGAGGGAGGTTTACGAGATGGAAAAACCCCAAATCAAGATCAGCAGGGAGGCCCTCGTCATGCACCTGGCATTTCTGAGAACATCTTCCTTCACCTTCGAGAGACTTCTGATAACCCGCCTTGGTTAGACTCTGGAGCCAGGTCGGGGCCACACGTGCAATTTTCTCTTGGGACAGAGGGCACAACCTCTCGTTATCGGAAGCTCAGGACACATGGTCACACACGGAGTTACACACGAAAATGTTCATCGCAGTCATTTCATTACGGAGAAAAAATTCAAAACCAGGTAAAAATCTAGTAAAGGGAAATGGGTCAGCAAATCGGGATGCTTGTAGGAATGTTAAGTTTCTTAAGTTTTTTTTTTAAAGGTAGGATATATAATTTTATGTTAAAACTATGGGTTTGGTTTGTTTTTAAGAATCATAGAAGGAAAAAGACTAGAAGAAAGTAGGCAAAAGCCCATTTGTGATTGTAGTCAGGTTTGGGGTTGTAAATAGTTTTTTTACATATTGACAATTCTATGTTTATAGTAAAACACATTTTTTTAAACAAAGAGAAGAGTCATTGTCAAAGGACTAATATGCTGGTGTCTTGTATCATAGTAACGGTGCATCTGTTGGCATTTCACCTAATTCTGGCATGTTTTGGGCCGTCGGTTTTAATGACGTCAGTGGTTGTTAGTAATCTGTGTGAATAAATAGCAAAGAGGACTTGGAAGGGCATCTTTAAGCGCTTGAGAACGCACTGCTGTAGGTGTGTTAGGACTTTCTCTCTATGTGAAATCACGGTGCAGATCGACGGGATGTTTCCGCCTAAGCAGGTGCCGTATGTACTTCTATCAAGAAACAAGGCATTAGCCCCGGGTGGCCTGGAAAGTTCCAAAACTCCATTCTTAAAAGGGTTTATCAGTTACGACTCGCTGCTGAGCTGGTCACTGAGCCGTTTCGTGTATAGTGCAGTGGCGGTTCCCCAGGCAGGTGATCGTGACGCAGAAAGCACGTCCTGCCGCTCTCTGCAGGTGGCTGGAGTGACGCCAGCGCCCCGTGAGTGCAGCGCAGAGGTGGAGGCCGCCTGCTCGGGCTTTGGTTCTGCGTCTCTGTCCAAGAAAAGCCGCCGGGCCTCCCTGGAAGCCGGGGTAACGCAGACCCCGGAGGGCTCCCGCTCAGTGTCAGTAGGAGCCGTGCAGCCGGCCTGGGCGGGCGCCCGTGGATGTCCCCACCCTGCTCTATCCATGGAGGGGGCCTGGGCTCTGGTCTCGGCCAGCCACTCCCCCGCAGCCTCACCTGAGCGCTGTGCGCAGGGTGGCCTCGGCGCATGTGGCCTTCTCTTCTTGGCCACTGAGAGTTGCACCTGTCTCAGCGGCTGCTGGGGTCTTTCTTCCCCTTTCTGCCGACGCCTGGTCCCTGCAGGACAGGTGCCTGGGGTGTGGCCGGCGGTTAAGCCATGAGGTGGAAGCGTCATGCCTGTTGCATTACGCTTTCTTGGTAAGCCACCCCCGCCGGCATTCGTGAGATGGTTATTGAGCACCCACTGTATGCTCAATGAAAGCAGTCCCTGCTCTTGTTAGTGGCTACGGCCCAGGAGAAAGGAGAAATATTAAGACAATAATTATATAAATTACATCTCATTAGAGGTTTACAGCCCAGTGAGAGAGATAAATCCTTACATAATAATTAGTCTAATTAATGTAGAGTCAAAAACTGAGATAATTTCAGCCCAGGAGAGGAACAGGGACGTGCAGGTCCCGTGTCGGCAGGGACCTTTGCCTATTCCATTAACTGCTATTTGTGGAGGGTGACGTGGGATCGGGCAAGGCTGGCAGCTGCGAGACCAGTGAGAAGGCTGTAGCAGGAGAGAGATTTGCACAACCGAGTGGAGAGAAGCGAGGAGACCCAGAGGGGCTTTAAATCCCCCTTTACTAGACAGCGAAGTGGATGGACAAAACCTGGCCGTATCTGGACTTGGGGACAACACCCTTCTGCTACCTTTCTTGGTGCTTCATTTGGAATCTGGACTCTGCTGTGCACTTTGGCTTGCAGGGTTGGAACACCGGGCTGTACGGTTCATTCCTGGGGGGCTAGTGACTTTTCGAGGTGCATTCCCACGTGCCCATGTTGTTTTTTTTATCAACACTCTTACCTTTAATTTTCTACTAGTGGGTTGCACTCTGGGGAAGGAATTGCTTTGGGCTTTGTGTTGGCGAGTGGGGCGCTAGGCAGCAGAAGGGCCTTTTGAGGACAGGACACTGGCCGGGCAGCTGTGGGCCTGTGGGCAGCGGGCAGGGCTGGGCTGGGCTCTGAGAACCTGTCCCCAGCTCACACAGCCAGATTCTCAGCTGGCCCCTGCTCCCACCCCAGCCACTCACTGCGTCTTAGGCCCTGTCCTAGTCCATTTTGTGCTGCTGTAACGGAATACCTGAGACTGGGTAATTTATGGAGAACAGAGACTTGCTCCTTATAGTTCTGCAGGCTGGGAAGCCCAGGGCCAAGGGCCTGCATCTGGCGAGGGCAGATGGCTGGCTGCGCAGACACTGGCTGCGTCTCCCATGGTGGAAGGAGGAGGGCAGGAGAGCGGCTTTGGCAGGCTGGAGAGAAGGATCGAACCTGCAGCCTCAAGCCCACTTGGAATCGGCATTAATCTGCTCACGAGGGTGGAGCCCTCATGACTTTAACACCTCCCCTTAGGCCGCACCTCCCAACCCTATGGCATTGGGGATTAAGTTTCCAACACCTGCTTTGCAGGGGACACATCTGAGCCACAGCAGGCCCTGAGAATTGTCCTCAGTTAGGGAAAATATTTCAGAACACAGGTGCTGGGTCTCGTGCTCTTCCTCCGTGCTGGCCGTATTCGCTCATCCCTTCCTTGGGTATTTATTGAGCACCTACTATGTGCCAGGCACTGAGTCTAGCCCTGAAGAAGTTAGACAAAGGCCTGGCAGTGGCTCTCAGCCTTGGTTGCATACTGGGGGGCTTCTCTCTCT
>CAUYPO010030544.1:0-41965 GCA_963574435.1 Cheirogaleus major | reverse complement strand
CTTCCAAAGTACTGGGATTACAGGTGTGAGCCACCATGCCCGGCCAGCTTTGTATTTTCTACTATTCTGAAATATCTTTCTTTTAGCTCAAAACAGCACTACTAAGATATGATAATATATATATATATTAATCATTTTCATCATCTGATAAACAAAATTTGTGAAAATATCAACTTTTACAAGACTTCTTCAGGCAATAGTCCATTAGATCCAAGATATATGAGTTCCTAGGTACAATATTCGTATTTGCTAAAGAGAGCACTGAAATTTCTGAAAACCAACAGAATAAAATTGAAAGACATTTTCTTGTAAATTAGGCAGAAATAGTTAAAGCATTCCTAAGAAAAGTGTTTCCTGTACCTAGGCCATCAATCTGACACATGCTCACATTTGCTAGAGTTCTTCAACTATAATAAGCACTTCAGAACTGTAGATGTAGCATTATGTGGTCATTAAGCTTGCCAGAAAATCATAGCTTTTACTTTGAAAACTAGAACAAAATGCCTTCTTCCACAGAACATGCACTCCCCTCAAGAAGCATCCGTGGCATTTCCAAATTAGCTGGACATTTCTCTTTGATTTTCAAATAAACTGTTCTGTTCTATTAGGATATATGAAACCTTTGATAGTCAAGTAAGATTTTAAAAAGCTAATAGCAACCAAATATCATAATGCTGAAATGCAAGGATGAGCTTTCCATTGTATGTAAAACGATGCCTGCCACCCCCATTCTGTAATCTACTGAAAGGCCAAAGAATATTTAATAATCTCTCAAAAGAGACACTCAACTCTTCTATTAAATAACGCCAATCACTATGTTTCTGCCCCCCATAAGACTCTTTGATGATCTTTTATTGTGTTCTGTTTCTCACAAATTACACTACCACAGAGAACAAAAAAAAAAACAGCAACGAAAATCCCTTAATAAGACTGGCCCTTCACACACTAGAATCCATACAGACCAAAGGAAAGCTGAGGAAAAAAAAAAACCAGGGAATATGTTAGGACAAGATATGATCTAGCTGGACATTCATCTTATAGGCTCTATAGTCTGGTACGTAGGGGAATGATAAACATGGGAGAGGTTGAGAATACAAATGGCTTCTGGTAGGGTTCCTAAGGAACAAGTTTCAATTTAACGAACACTATGGTCACCTTTTGGAGGCATGTGAGAAAAAGGCATGAGCCCTTCAAATTTGTAAAGTAAACATCATAAGCACATAAGGACAGAATATAAAAATAACTGGGTACAAAAGTGAATGGTATAGCCACTTCAGATTTTTAACAGGGTATGAACATTCTGTGGAACATGGAGGAAGAAAATTTGCAGGAGTCAGAATGAACATTGGGAGAGGGAGAAGAAAAATTCTTGATAAAAGTGGAGATCTTGAGGAGGCAAAGTATTTTAGTCTCAATTATTTGCTTTTCTCCCTAGATAAGTGGTCAAGTATGGGACTGCTACCCTGGAATTAGGGAAAGGAATATGTACTAAACTGATGTACAAGATCTTGAGCAATTAGGAGAATAGGTGCTGCCACAAAAGTTTGTTCTTTGGGAATAAGATAGAGATACAAAAGGATCACTCCAGATTCTTCCTTCTCCCTCACTGCCTCCAAAACAACCAAATGTTGTTTCTTATATCTCCTAAAAACGAAACATCAAATCCACTTTCACGCTTATTTTAATCTTACTTTCCCATTATTTTCCATATGCTATAATTCCTGGATTTATAAAATGTTAGTTTCTTTTGTAAATGTTTCATAGTTTGACATAAGAATAGACAAAATGGTTCAATTCTCTAGTTATCATAAAGCAGTGATAGATAACAAACAAAAAGAAAAAGATAAATCTTCTGAGGGAAGGACATATCTTGAGAGCTCACAACCAGAATTTCTATCACAATGAAATTCATAATCAGAGGTTCTAGGGTTTAAATTTATGTTATAGGGTATTATAACAAATCTCAGCACAATTTTAAAAATACAAACTGAAGATCCATATTTACCTCTAACAACCGAGGTATCCAGCCTTTCCGATACCCGTATGGGGGAGGTTCTCTTCGGGAGGATACCAGTGAGGTCTGCCGTGATCTCTGGGATCTTGCCTTTTCTTCAGCCTCAAGCTGGTCCTGAGATAGCTGAGTAGGTGCAGGTAAAAAGCTATAAGCAAAGATAATGAAAGTCAGAATTTTGAAAAAGTTTAAATGTTTATTTAATTTGTTTAGACCAATTTGGCCATCAGAGACAATTTTTTCTACAATGCTTTTTCCTTTGAGCAAAAAATCAGAATTTTCAATGATTTATGGCAGTATTCAATACCAGTCATTTTCTCATGTGTGGAAAGGAAGTGCTCAAAGGCATACAGTAAAAACATTTGACTAGGACAAAAGCAAATGACATCCAGAATAAAAAATTAACAGATGATTTCACATAATAAACTACTAAGCTTTTATGTTTCCATTTTCATTTCTTATAAAAGTAAACATCCTTAGTTACCTAGGGACTAACTGTCTAATATATGGTTTTCCAAGTACCCTAGCTATTCTTAATACTCCTTACTTTTAATTATTTTAGTGTCAATACTAAAGAACTAGGATTAAAATTGAATGTAACAAAGACACAGATAAAAAAAAGAAAGCACAAGTTGCATATTTAAGTGCATTTTTCCAAGAGTATCTAGTTTAGAATGTAATTTAAAACTTAAAGAGGTCAAAGGAAAAGCCCTGCAGATGTATCTTATTATTATTTAATCAAAGTAACCTTTTTACTAAACCATTCTTAACAATTTTTAAGTATTATAAATGTTATTATATTGACACTCCAAAGTACCACAAAGGGATGCAATAGATGAATATGGTTAATGGAAAAAATAATTCAGATTCCTCTGTTATTCTTGGCTAATAAGCACACTTGAATAAGCAGCAGACCTTATTCATTTATTCAAAAATATTTATTGATCACTCAGGCACTATGCTAGGAAGGCAATGAGACTATAAACTGAGAATGATAAGCTGAGACAGCTCACAGTCTTGCAGGGGAGAAAGACAATCATATAAATCCATAATTAAAAATCATATTAAGTAATGAAGGAAAGGTACAGAGTGCTATGATAGCATTCATCAGAGGGATCTAATCCAGTGTGAGGAGGTCAGGTAATGTGATGGCCAACAGCTCAGAGTTCAAATCCTATCTAAGCCACTTACTAACCTGGATAAGTTACTTACCTCTCTGAACCTGCTATCTCAATTGTAATGACAGATTGTAAGAGTACCTATTTCATAAGGTTCTGGTAAGTATTATATGAGAAAAAACCATGAACCAGTTGGCATAGTGTCTAGATACTGTTCAATATGTGTTCCACAAATGTTTATTTGGAGCTGTGCCACGAGTCTCCTGGTTTGGGTTAGCTGCTCCCCATCTAAGCTCTCACAAGACCCTCAGCATACCACCACAAGAACATCTATCTTACTGCATTATGATCATCTGTTCATTGACCTATCCTTCCTTCACTAGATTGTGAGCAACCTGAGGAATCATGCCTCGTGCTTCTTTCATCCCTAATGCTAGCTCACAGCAGGGGCTCCTTAAATGTGTGCAAGAGAAATAAATTCACTCTACTCCTGGCACTCACCATCTTTACGTCACTACAGCCTTCTTTTCTTTCCTTAAACAAACCATCTCAAGATATTTACATTTGCTATTCACTTTGCCATAAAATATTCTATTTATTAAGAACAATTTTGCCTACGCTTTAATAGAAAATTCTTCCTCAGAAATTTTAATAGTATGCATTTTAGCTTTCATGTCTCTGCTCAATTACATCTCCCTAGAGCTGTTTTCTGACTCCCTTTTCTAAAATAGCCACTCCATCCCAAACTTTGAGTCACCCAGGGGTGGAGAACCTGCGGCCTCAAGGCCACATATGGTCCTCCAGATCCCCAAGTGCGGCCCCTTGACCAAATCCAAATTTTACAGAGCAAATCCTTTTAATAAAGGGATTTATTCTGTTAAGTTTGGATTCGGTCAAAAGGCTGCACACAGGGTCCAGAAGGGCATGTGTGGCCCCAAGTTACCTTTATCTTATTCCAAGCACTTATGACCTGAAATCGCATTACTGATTTGTTTTACTCATACATAGTCTTTCTGTCCTACCAGAATGTAAGCTCCATGAAGACAGAGAGTGTAAAGATATAGAGGGAGAAAACCTCAATTTCTCTATTTCAATCAACAACACAACACACAACACTGCTGACACAAGGTGTGTGGGGGTTTCCTCAAGCAAGCAATCAGTCCTCCAGCAGACAACAGCTGAGTGTCCTCCAATTCAATTCAATTCTGATGCTATCTACCTGAAGAACAAGCCACAAGACTGCTCCCACATCAGCTGCTAACAGTAAAGCCAGTAAGCCTGGGCCACCGACCAACTGAATACACACCAAGCTCCTCATGATCCCCTCTTTGGGTTAATTATTAGGTTGGCGCAAATGTAATCGTGGTTTTAGCATTGCTGAAATTTGCCTTTGATACTGGAATACATTCTCAAATAAATGTGGTTATGTTAGACATCATTTTAATGCACATTTCTCGCTTCATGTTTTTTTGCTAATGATTTATTACTTGCTGTTTATTTTATATTTTAGACTATAGAAATGATGTTGGACAAAAAGCAAATTCGAACGATTTTCTTATTCCAGTTCAAAATGGGTTGTAAAGCAGCGGAGACAACTTGCAACATCAGCAACACATGTGGCCTAGGAACTGCTAATGAAAGTACAGTGGTGGTTCAAGAAGTTTTGCAAAGGAGATGAGAGCCTTGAAGATGAGGAGTGCAGTGGCCAACCATCGGAAGTTGACAACGACCAATTGAGAGCAATCATTGAAGCTGATCCTCTTACAACTACACAAGAAGTTGCCAACCATTCTACGGTCATTTGGCATTTGAAGCAAATTGGAAAGGTGAAAAAGCTGGATAAGTGGGTGCCTTGTGAGCTGATGAAAATCAATAAAATTGTTGTTTTGAAGTGTTGTCTTTTCTTATTGCCAAAAACAACACACCATTTATTGATGGGACTGTGATGTGCGATGAAAAGTGGATTTTATACCACAACCAGCACAACCAGCTCAGTGGTTGGACTGAGAAGCTCCAAAGCACTTCCCAAGCCAAACTTGTACCAAAAAAAGGTCATGGTCACTGTTTGGTGGTCTGCTGCCAGTCTGATCCACTACGGCTTTCTGAATCCCGGTGAAACCATTACATCTGAGAAGTATGCTCAGCCAATCAATGAGATGCACCAAAAACTGCAATGCCTACAGCCAGCATTGGTCCACAGAAAGGGCCCAATTCTTCTCCACAATGCCCCACTGCACGCAACACACAACCAACGCCAACGCTTCAAAAGTTGAATGAATTGGGCTATGAAGTTTTACCTCGTCCGCTGTATTCACCTGACCTCTCATCAACCAACTACCACTCCTTCAAGCATCTCAACAACTTTTTTGCAGGGAAAACGCTTTCACAACCAGCAGGATGCAGAAAATGCTTTCCAAGAGTTCGTGGAATCCCAAAGCACTGATTTTTACGTTACAGGAATAAACAAGCTTATTTCTCATTGGCAAAAATATGTTGATTGTAATGGTTCCTATTTTGATTAATAAAGATGTGTTTAATCCTGATTTAAAATTCAGTCCAAAACCCCAATTACTTTTGCACCAACCAAATAATTTGCTAGGACAGCTAACAGAACTCAGGGACACATGTTTACTGGTTTATGATAAAGGATATTACAAAGTATACTACTGATTAACACCAGATGGAAGCTATAGAAAGCTATATAATCTCCAAGGCTGGCCATTTGAATATTGCATTCTGCCATTGCAATTTTAAGCACACAACACCCATGACATCTCTAGGAATTTTTCCTGTGTGTCCATTTCAAATTCCACCTTTTCCACAAAGCGTTCCCTCATAACTCTACTAGTCTAAGTCACAGTGCCTCATACCTGGGGGGCGCTCAAATGTCTGGAGCCTGTAACACTGACTAAAGGAAACTCTCCAGGCTATATAGCTCATTCCACCTAATTCCTTTTGCATTAAGGTTAGTACTACAGAAATAAGCATTTTGTGTTCTTAATTTTATATCTGTATGCCGCCTACTCCAACTTTCCTGAAGCTGAAGACATCCTTCTGTATTCACAACCCCCAGGATAGAGTAAGGCACCCAACAGAATTTGGGTGAATCAAAATTCCCAAAAGAATTTTCTGATTAAAACATTTTTAGGATTCATACTGTCATCAACTAGGAAAAATATGTGAGAAGAATGAAGTTTGTTAATGGGGTTCAAGCTATGTCCTAAAATGATTACTTTCTTTACAACCTTCTTGAACACTAGACTTTTCCTGTTGAGTTCACATGTAAAGTTTTTCTACTTAGGTGGGGTAGCAAGGTCACGGACTAGAGGGAGTTGCGTAACTTCTTGGAATCTCTCACTTAAAGCATCTTTTTCTTACAGGCAGGGAGCACTTTACATAAGGTTACTAAGGCAACGCGCAACAGCAAAAATCTGAGGTGGTTCTATCTACTGAAGAAATTCTAAGATCCAAAGTTAAAGTGCAGAGCAGCGGCGCATATTTAGTGGACAGTGGTCACTACCGTGGCTCATTTAAAATCTCTGTTCAGCTCTGGTCCCCTTTTATTCAGGAATCCTCGTTTTGGGAAACCGAGTGGACAGCGAAAAGAGACCGCCGCAAGTAAACCGTCCGAAAGCCGAGCAGTCGCATCCCGCGCGCTCCACTCCGCCCAGACAAATAAGCCACAACCCCATCGCGTCCACCCAAGCCGCGGACCCGAGGGAGCGCTCTTCACACCCTGAAAGATGCTTTAGCGAAAAACTCGTGCGACTCTAGAGCGTTTGAGGCCACGCCTCGGCTTTCGGCCTCAGTGAGGGGGAAAACTAAATCCTAGAAGCCGCTCAGCAAAGACCCCAGCTTCGGCGAGGCCTAGTCGCCACGGCGGCCGGTGGGAAGGCCTGGCCATAGTCTTGGCCCACGTCACACTGTGCTCCGGGCCAGGTCGCCGCCCGGAGAGTGTGGGTAGAGAAATGAAAAAGATCGGTACTCCCAGACCCTTCCGTATTGAAGACCCGAGTCAACAACCCACCTGGTGAGCGCCATCTTCTTCCGCTTCTTCCAGCGCGAGCGACAGCACCGCGGGGCGGGTCTTTCCCGGCGACACAGAGCGTAAAGGAAGGAGTACGCAATGCGCAGGCGCCTTGGCCGAAAGGCCTTCTGGGATTTGTAGTTCTTTGAAGAGGAGTACAATCTGGTTCTATTCTGACCAGACCAAGCGATATCAGGAGATAATAGCGTCAGTTAAGAGCAAATATATAACTCGATTACTTGTGCACTGTGACATGATAGGGTGTTCCCTAGGCAAAATAGCGAAGTTGGAGGGAGATACCTTTTATGCCGCTTTATTTCATTCCCCTCTCAGTCCCATTCCCCTAGTAGGGGTACCAAATGCAAAAGCTTTCCAGGGACAGCCCCTTGAAGTGATAGGGTAAGAGGGTTTTAAAATGATACGGTGAGACTGACGAATGGGGAGTTCTTGGGCGCTCTAAGAACATTCATTTTCAAAACTTTTATTTAAGCAGTATCTCTCCGCCCCCAAAACACTGTCCTAGGGAGGTATTTGTGATACTTAGTAAGTTACTGGGTGTTTGGGTTCTCTGTCCAGGGTATGACAAGAGTGAAATCACAATATCGGCCCGACTGAGATCTCTGAAGAAAAATACGTCTCCTAAATTCATTCTTCCGTTGGCAGAATTCAGTTCCTTGCAGTTGTGGGATTCAGGTCCTTATTTTGTTGTGTGCTATCAGTAGGGGCCACCCTCAGTTCCTAGTGGTCACTCTCAGGTCCATCCCACATGACTCCCATAGGCTTCTTCCAGGCCAGTTGACTTCCTCTTTTGCCACAGATGGGAGAAAACACTGCTTTTAAAGGGCTCATAAGTGATTAGGTCAGTCGGACCCACCCGGAAAATCTCCATATTTTAAGATCAACGCTGGCCGGGCGTAGTGGCTCACGCCTGTAATCCTAGCACTCTGGGAGGCCGAGGTGGGCTGATCGCTTAAGGTCAGGAGTTCAAGACCAGCCTGAGCAAGAGCGAGACCCCGTCTCTACTAAAAATAGAAAGAAATTAGCTGGACAACTGAAAATATATAGAAAAAATTAGCCGGGCATGGTGGCGCATGCCTTTAGTCCCAGCTACTTGGGAGGCTGAGGCAGGAGGATCACTTGAGCCCAGCAGTTTGAGGTTGCTGTGAGCAAAAAAAAAAAAAAAAAAAAAAATCAACTCTGCTATACAGCATAACACTATCACAGAAGTGATATCTCCTTATAGTCACAGCCCCAGGGATTATGTAGGGCTTGTACTGTGATGGTGGGGGGAGGAGACCTTGGGGGATAGCTTAGAATCCTGCCTGCCACAGGATGAAAGCCAAAAGAAAAAGAACTATTTTTCGGGGGACAGGGTCTTGCTCTGTCGCCCAGGCTAGAGTGCAGTGGCAGTCATCTCAGTCAGCTCACTGCAAACTCAAACTCCTGGGCTCAAGTGATTCTCCTGCCTCAGCCTCCGGAGTAGCTGGCTCTACAGGTGCGTGTGACCATGCCTGGGTAATTTTTGTATTTTTTGTAGAGATGGGGGTCTTGCTTTTGCTTAGGTTGGTCTCAAAGTCCTGGCCTCAAGCAATCCTTCCCCCTCGGCCTCCTAAAGTGCTAGGATTACAGGCATGAGCCACCATGCCCAGCCTAAAAAACTTTTGGCAAATACAGAGTTATTAATCACGTTTAATATAACGAGCATAGTCTAGGAGTCTGAAGATTTGAATTTAAGATATAGCTTCACCAATAAACTGTATTACTGTGGTCAAGTCACTTGATTTCTTTGGGCCCCAATTTTATAAAACTTAAAATAAAGATCATTTACCTGCTTTATATATATTATTATATGTATATTTGAGTGATTGTGAAACTTAAATGAGGTAACATAGGTGGATATGTTTTTTCTGAACTCAAAAGTTCTATGTAAATATATTATTACATTTAAGATTTTGGTTGACAGTGATCTGTTTTACATCTGCCCCAGGAATGTATTATTTCTAAGAAGAATAAAAGAGGAGCAAATTAGAGAAGGTCCCAGAAGCCAGGATCAAGAAGCTTAGATTTAATTCAGCAGATGATTTGGATCTGAAGGAGGACTTAAGTAGAGGGCCTGTGTCAAAAGAAAAGGCAAGAATGACAATTCTTAGGGCAGAATGGGTTTCTATGGCAAAGAGAGACAAGGAGGCCACTGAGGACAAGGTTAAAATAATTAAACTGGGAAATCAGTAAGACTATGACCAAGACCTGGGATGCAGGATTGAAAGAAAGGTGTGGAGAACAGCTTTTACAGTCCACCCTGATTTTCCACAGAGGCATATCATGCAAGGCATTTCTACCAGTCATGGTCCCTTGTTGTCCTTGGGGTATATAGAGAACAGCAAATGACTTTAATAGCAATTTTACCAAAACATAATTAAGAAAGCAAATCTGCAAAATTGATATGATACTATACCCCAAGGCTAAGTGTTCTGCTGTGCTGGATCTTTCTTGCCCATCCATCCCTCATTATCATAGGTTTTCAGCAACTGCCTGCTCATATAGAGACCCCGGTGCACGCTGGAATCAGATCTGTGCCAGGCTGCAAGAAACAATCAATTCACTCCACTCTTGGAATTCCAGATAGAGGGTAGAATCGTTCTCAGAGAACTTAAGGCCTAACTTGATTCCTAACTAGCTGTGGCTGTGCAGCCACAAGTAACGTAACTTGTGAGGTGGCAGTTAAGCAGATTCTGGAGTCAGCTTTCCTGGCTTCCCATCCCAGCTTCCTAATTTGCTAGCTGTGGATCCTGGTTAAGTCACAAATTCTCTCTGAGTTTTCTCACGGCAAAAAAAAAAAAAAAAAGTGGAGAAAGTAAGTAATAACCTATTCTCATAAAGTTGGAGGATTATATGAGTTAATCCTGTAAAATGCATACACCAATGTCCAGCATAGAGTAAGTGCTCAAAAATTAATTATGATTTTCTGGCATTAATTTAATTGACCTTAACAAAATTTATTAAGCTTCTTGAGCTTCAGAATTTGCATCTGCAAAGTGAAGCAATTGAACTCAATTTTATTTGAGGTACCTTCCAACTTACATTCTTTTCTCTTTATGTAATATATTTGAATTTATTGAAATGCCAGTATTTTATGCTTTGATGCAAATATGCTTTAGTTATTGTTACATTATAATCATTCTCTGATAGTGGAGCTGCCCCACCTCAGTGTTCTTTGTTTTTAGATGTCTTTCATATGCCTACCCAATCTTTATACATATATATATATATTTTTTTTTAATAGAGACATGATCTTGATATGTTGCCCAGGCTGGTCTCAAACTCCTGGCCTTAAGCAATCCTCCTAAAGTGCTGGGATTACAGGCATGAGCCATTGCACCTGGCCAAAAAAAATTTTTTTAATTAAAGTATTGGTTTGCATTAAATTATATAGTTATTATAGTTTAAAAGGCAAAAACAAAAACAAAACCCAACTAGAGCCAAAGATTACTTAGTAACTGCAAAAGAAAAAAATTTACCTTTACAATGGAGAGATCTGGCCGTCATCACTTTAGCATCACTAATAGTGGGAAAATCTGACATTAGGTGCTTCTAATACGACACTCCCCAATTTCCTGACCAAGCCACACCTAACTTCCAGTTCACAAGAAATTCAGGGGATAGAAGAACAAATTAAACAGCATGAGGAAACAATCAGAAAAATCTAGACTATGAGACATTCTACAAGACAACTGACCTAGATTCTTCAAAATGTCAATGTCATAGAATAGATGTCAATAAAATAGATGAAAATAGACTTAACATACCAAATGTAATTAGAAAGCCTTGATTAGATTCTCGTTCAGCTGGGGAAAACTATAAAAGATAGTCTTGGGCCATTTGGAGAAATTTTAATATGGACTGGTAGTAGACTACATTATGGAATTTTTGCTAATTTTTTAGGAGTATTAATGACATCATTGTCAAGTAGAAGAATGTCCTTATTCTTTGGAGATGCATGTCAGAGGGTTTAGGGATGAAATATGTCAACTTACTTTCAAATAGTTCGACTCAACAACAA
The DNA here is from genome assembly GCA_963574435.1 of Cheirogaleus major. Taxonomy (NCBI): domain Eukaryota; kingdom Metazoa; phylum Chordata; class Mammalia; order Primates; family Cheirogaleidae; genus Cheirogaleus; species Cheirogaleus major. The sequence continues at coordinate 30,749 of CAUYPO010030544.1, read as the reverse complement.
AAAATATACATGTTTATAGTGAGAGAATAAGAGAAAGCTTGAGAGAAAAAGCAAATATAGCAAAGTGTTAACAATTGTTGAGCCTAGATGGAAGGATGTACTGTATAGGATTATTTTTTTTAATTTTTAAAAATTTTACTAACTTTTTTTATCTTGTTGTTTGTATTTATATATATTTTTTCTTTCTTTGTCTTGATTTTGAGAGTGGATGTATAGGTGTTTATTAAACTATTGTTACAACTTTTCTCTCTTTCTTTCTCTCTCTATATATGAAAAATTTCATAATAAAAATTTAAGAAGAGCAAAGTTGAAGAAATCATATTTCCTAATTTCAAAACCTACTACAAAGTTATAGCAATCAAGACAGAGTAGTATTGGCATAGGATAGACACATAGATCAATGGAATAAAATTGAGAGTATTAAACCCATGTGTCTATGGTAAACTGATTTTTGACAAGGGTACGAAGACCATCCAAGACTATTTGTTGAAATAGTTTTTTCAACAAATGGTACCTGGAAAGTTGATATCCAGATGCAAAAGAAGGAAGTTGGATCCTTACTTCATGCCATATACAAAAATTAACTCAAAGTAAGTCAAAAGACCTAAATGTAAGACCTAAAACTATAAAAACTCATAGGAAAAAACACAGGGTGATCTTCATGATCTTGGATTTGGCAAAGGATTCTGAGATATGATACCAAAAGCATGAACAACAAAGAAAAAAACATAAATTAGACTGAATCAAAATTTAAAATTTTGTGCTTCAAAGGACACCATCAAAAAAGTGAAAAGACCCAAGACTTCCAGGCAAACAAAGACACTTCTAATAGGCATGACGTTTCAAGAGTTTAGAGATTATTTTCCAGAAGCTAAGGAAAAAGGCTTGTTTGGGCAAGGTTAAATTTTTTATTACAGAAAATAAAAACATTGAAAACATTATGCTAAATGGAAGAAGCCAGTCATAAAAGACCAGATATTGTTTGATTACCTTTATATAAAATGTTCAGAATAGACAAATCCATAGAGACAAAAAGTAGGTTAGTGGTTGTCTAGATTTGGAGTAGGTAGAGAAGGGGTGGGGGAGATGAATGACTGTTAATGGGTATGGGTTTTGGGGTTTTTTTTTTTCAGTGTTGAAAAATTAGATAGTGGTGATGGTTGCACAACTCTGAATATATTAAAAAACCATTAATCTGTACACTTTAACAAAGTGATGTTATGGTATATGAACTGTATTTCAGTAAAGCTGTAAAAACAAAGTTAAGTAAAATGCAAAATTAATAAAATGAATAAATAAGTGAATAAAAAGTATGATATAGTATTCATTCATTTTTCAAATGAAATTTGAATTATTTTTTGAGTTCTTGATATATTTATACATATATAAAAACCCTGTAGGCATTTTGATTGGCTTTGAGTTGTCTGTAATTATTAATAACTTGGAGAGAGCCGGTATGTCTACAATTTTATGTCTTCTCACTCAGGATCACTGTTTAGATTTTGACTTATTAAAATCTTCTTTCATATCTTCCAATAACATTTTAAAATTGTCTTTATATAGATTGTACATCTCTCTCAGGATATTAATACTTAGGTATTTCATTTTTTTGTTATCATGAATGCAATCTGTTTTTATATGATTATTATTATAAAATAACTAATTTTTATTAAGCAAGCCAAAAATGTTCTGAAACATGTCATTTTATAGGCAGAATCAATTTTTTTTTGTACTGGCAGGATCAACCAGGTCCAGAATCAATTTTTTGACTGTAGATAACTTAAAGTTAGGGTCAACTTGTGTTGGGTGAGACGTGCTCCTACATTTCTTTTCTGAGATTGAGCAGTTCTTTGGGCTGATGAGTAGGAAAGCAGCTTTGCTATCAGCTACTTTCTTCCACAAGCTCTGAGACTTTCTTTTCTTTTCTTTTCTTTTTTTTTAGAACAACTCAAGAAATATAAAGCCCTGAGACTTTCTGTTTAAAAGCACTGTGAGACCTGCTGACCCCATTTCTTTCCAGATTTAATTATTCTTTTTGAAAGTTGGCTCTAACCTTCAGGGGATGTGAAACGCAGGGATCCAGTGTGGATGAAGCTTTAGACCCAAGATAACTATTCCTCTATTGAACAGCCTGGCAGGGGAACAATTTGCCCTTTGCTCTGAGCCCTGTCATCTGTTTTGATCATTTTCATTCCTATCAAGTGTGCCGTTGGCTCAGAAGGCAGCCATCTGATATCTGGAGTGACTCCTTATGTTACTTCCTTCTCCTTTCTCTAATAACAAGCTATTCCACCAGAATATGCCTGTTTTTAGGCCAAGGAAATGTGATGGGTAGGGTGGGGATAGCTATGATTGAATAACTCTAAGGAGAAAAACGCTAGGACAATAATAATGGCTGTTGTTTGCTGATGACCTCCTCCCTGCCTATTTACCTCATTTAACCCTTACAACAACCTTATAAATACTTAACTCTTTTTTTTTTTTTTTTGAGACAGAGTCTTACTCTGTTGCCTGGGCTAGAGTGCCATGGCGTCAGCCTAGCTCACAGCAACCTCAAACTCCTGGGCTCAAGCAATCCTTCTGCCTCAGCCTCTCGAGTAGCTGGGACTACAGGCATGAGCCACCATGCCCGGCTAATTTTTTTCTATGTATATTTTTAGTTGGCCAATTAATTTCTTTATTTTTAGTAGAGATGGGGGTATAGCTTTTGCTCAGGCTGGTTTCGAACTCCTGACCTTGAGCGATCCGCCCACCTCGGCCTCCTAGAGTGCTAGGATTATAGGCATGAGCTGTCGCGCCTGGCCTACTTAACTCTTATTATTCCCATTTTACAGATGAGAAAATTGAGGCTTAGAGATGTTATATAATTTGCCCAAGATGACAAATAGAAAGTGACTAATCTGGAACTTAAACCCAGAGAACACGATCTTAACCATTATTTCATACTTTCTCCCAAGTGGAAGATTCTACCTTTCTAAGAAATCTGGTGTCAGGCAGATCTGAGTTCAAGTTCTGCCTTCCTCCTTTCTTCACTCTGTAATCTTCAGCAAGTCTACCTACCGCAGAAGGCTGTGAGGATGACATGAGGTAATGAATGTAAAGAGCTGAAGTGGTTGGCTCACAGTGGGCGCTAAATAAATACCAACTGTTATTTTTCAAATGGGCATCAAAAATGTATCAAGTCTTTTCTCTGTACCGGACTCCATGCTAATTTGGGGGAATTCAAAGTTAAAAATTGCACAGTCCATTGTCCAAAAGGCCAGTGGACTGTAGAGCTAGGGCTTGTGGGCTGAATCTGGCTCCCATGAGCATTCTGTCTGTCCTTCACGTGCTTTGAAACTTTTGAATTAGTACCAGACATTTAAAAGTTGGAAGTTTTAATAAAGATCTGGATTTCTAGCTTATTTTGAAAACCAGAACTGGCGACACGGAACCCACACTCCACAGGGCAGCAATCATCTGGGGACTGTAGACCACAGTCCCCCACCACTCCCTGTTGCATCTCCAAAGCTGGGGATGTCATTTACCATTTATTGTTGCAGCTGCACTGTTTTTTTATGCTGAAGAGAGAAATGAAATGCTTCATGTACCTATGATGCTCTCAAAAGAAAACAAAATATAAAGGAAACTGCATAATTTAAGAAAAATAGACAAAATTTTTGTTTCTGTTCTAAAGCCAGGATTATTCTCATGTCTGACCTCCTTCACTTATTTTTGTTATCTTCCTGGCTGGGCTCTGAAGGCATTTGGGTTTGTGACTTTTGGTATAAGAAGGTAACCTCATCACTATGTGATCATTGTTGTACTGGAGATAAGTCCAAGATGCTTTGGAAACACAAAGGAGAGGCACTTAGCTAGGCTTGGGGGAGTTCAGAGGATGCCTCTTGGTTATGTTACCTGACGATGGTCATTTGCCTTTAGTAGGTGAGGCCCAGAAGGACAGTGGCAGAGGTTTGGATGGTGGGTGGAGTAAGGGAACTGTTTAAGCAGATGGAACAGCATGAGAAAGGGCTCAGAGGTAGCAGCAGCCTCTGTCTCTTCTTTGATCTATTCACCTGACCTTAAACTTCCTACCCAGGCCCCTTTTCAGGAGAAATGGTGTTTCTGGTGATTTCACCACTGGCAGAGAAAAGATGACTGAACCCAGTCAATGGCCAAGCCCTCCTGGCTCCATATGCCAGCTGCACTCACATCTGTAGATTCTCCTGGATCACTAGACATACATGTGCCTTGGGGACCACTCCTCACAATGCCATCAACACAGGCTCCTAATGGCAGGAGTCTTTACAACCATCACCCAATTATATACTAACAATAATATAGGGCTATTCCTTCAGATGAAGGGCTGAGAATATTTTGGTTTTTAAATAAAAGAAGTCAGGGTCAGTGTGGCAGGTGGAATTTATACCTCCTGTACAAAATAAACCCACCCTTAAATGTCTGTTTCTGACAAAAGCAAATTTTAAATTCCTCCCAGTGCAATAAAGAAAAGCCTCCAGAGGTGAAAGTGTTTCTGTGAGAGGAATCCAGAAAAGTAGAAGCAGAAAAAAAAATCTTAGCTGCTCTCAACATGAGAATGGAAACCTGTCTAAATGACCAGGGCAAGGCCCAGCCCATAGGAAAAATAACTTCCTTCATAGTGGGCAGACTCTAAGGAAACCTTCCCCCTACTTTTGAGGACAGCTAACAAAGGAAGGAGCAGGCCTAGATCTGACTGGTTAGAAGGACTTAGCCTATTTTTGCTCATAGACAGGAGGCCATTCCCATCAGGGACCTGAGAAACTTGGCAGAGGCTGTATGAAGGTTGAGGATAAAAGGGACTTTCCTTGTGGGGTTCAAGGTTAAATCCAACCTACAGTGAAGAACTCTGCTCCAAACCATGAGATACCACTCCCTCAAAAAGAAGAAAGAAAAAAAAAAAAAAAGAAATTAGAATTCTCATACTTCGCTGGTGGAAATGCAAAATGGTGCAGCCACTTTGGAAAACAGTTTGGCATTTCCTCAAAATGTTAAATGCAGAGTTACCATATGAACCAGAAATTCCACTCTTAGGTATAAACTCAAGAAAAGGAAAACATATGTTCACACAAAAACTCGTACACAAATGTTAATAGCAGCATTTTTCTTAATAGCTGAAATGTGGAAGCAACTCAAATGTCCATCAGCTGATGAATAGATAAACAAAATGTGGTGTGGTATATCCATGCACTGCGATATTAGTTGGCAATAAGAAGAAATAAGGTACTGATGCATGAAATAATATATATCAACCTTGAAAACATCATGCTAAGTGAAAGGAGCCAGTTACAAAACCCAGACATTATATCATTCCATTTATTTAAAATGTTCAGAATAGACATACGCATACAAATGTAGAGTAGCAGTCACCTGGGGTAGGGTAGGGTAGGCAGGAAGTCAGCCTGAGAAAGGGAAATGACAGTTAACAGGTACTAGTTTCTTTTTGGAGTGTTGGAAAAGTAAAAAGTTCTAAAATTACATAGTGGTGGTAGATATAAAACTGCAGATATTATAAAAACCACTGAATTATATACTTTGAAGGGGTGAATTTTATGGTATGTGAATTATATCTTAATAAAGCTGTTATTAAAAAGATTCTTGGCTGGGTTTGGGAGGCTGACACTGGAGGATCACTTGATCCCAGAGTTCAAGACCAGCCTAGGCAACATAGCGAGACTCTGTCTCTACCAAAAATAAATTAATAAATAACAATACATAAGAAACATTAGCCAGGTGTGGTGGTACGCACCTGTAGTCCCAGCTTCTTTGGAGGCTGAGGTAGGCAGATCACTCCAACCCAGCAGCTTAAGGTGGCAGTGAGCTATAATGGTGCCACTGCACTCTAGTGTTGGTGACAGAGTGAGACCCTATCTCAAAAAATAAAATAAAAAAATAAAAATAAAATTTAAAAACATCTCTGCTATAAGTTTCCTCAGACTTCTAAGATAAGTGGGAACCAAATGGACTTTTACCTCTCTCCTCCCTAATTTTTAAAAATATTCCTAAGCCTCCTTTTACTTATTAACTTCTTATCTGTTGAGTTTTCTTTTTCCTTGCTCTGTTGTCCTGGGTAGAGCACAGTGGCATCATTGTAACTCACTCACAACCTTAATCTCATGGGCTCAAGGGATCCTCTTGCCTCAGACTCCCAAGTAGCTGAGACTACAGGTGTGCACCACCACACCTGACTAATTTTTCTATTATTAGTAGAGACAGGGTCTTGCTCTTGCTCAGACTGGTCTCAAACTCCTGAGGTCAAGGGATCCTCCCTACTCAGCCTCCCAGAGTGCTAGGATTAACAGGCGTGAGCCACCACACCCAGCCTATTGGTTGTTCTTAATGTTCTGCCTTAAACCCTTTTCTAGTGGTTATGATCCATGAAAGCAGACTCCCAATTTTACCACTAACTATGATCTTGACCTCAATTTCCTCATTTGAAAAATGGGGATAATAATAATACCTTTTTCATAGGTTAAGTGTAAAGATAAAATGACAAAACACATGAACTTTCTGTTTAGAACATAGTACACAGTAATTCCTGTACTAGTATTTGTAATGATTACTTATATATTAAAGTATGATATATAAATATTAGATATTTATATATTAAACTACTAGAACAGCATTTAGCACATAGTAAGCACTTTATAATTGTTAGCTATTATTATTATTGTTTGCTTTTCTTTTTTTTAAGAGACAGGGTCTCACTCTGTCACCCCAGCTAGAGTACAGTGGCACCATCATTGTTCACTGCAACCTCAAACTCCTGGGCTCGAGTGATCCTCCTGTCTCAGCCACATGAGTAGCTGGGATTACAGATGCACACCCCCACACCTAGCTAATTTTTCTTATTTTTTTAATTAAAAGTTCTAAAATATGAGAGGGAGAGGATTATAGAAAACATAGGGGTCCTCGACATTTGTTCATAGAGCTGGCTACACTTAGTATGAAATCTTCATGTAGTTTGGCTACTACGTAGTCCTTTTTTTTTATTGTGAATATCTTCCACCACTCTGCTTGACTTTTTGCTCTAACAATGGTATCTTTTGATGAACACAAAAATTTAATTCTGAAGTAAGCAAAGTTATGAATCTTTTCTATTATGGGTAGTGCTCTTTGTGTCTTGTCTAAGAAATTCTTCCCTTTCCTGAGGTCTTATCTCGTAAAAGCGTTATAGTTTTTCCTTTTACACTTAGGTCAATTCCACCTGGAATTGAATATTGTGCATGATGTGAGATAGGAGTGAGTGCAATTTCAATTTTTTTCTACGTAGATGCTCAATTTTATCAGCAACATTTATTAAAAAGTCTGTTCTTCCCTCACTAACCTGCAGGCCACCTCTGTCATGTAGCAATGTTATGTAGCAAGTGTCATGTATAGATACGTTTGGGGGCTCTTTATTCTGTTCTTGTTACAGCAAGTCCTCTCACCTGTTGTCCTTATTCAGTAGTATTTTGTCTTGGCCTTTGGAATCAGCTAATTAAGTTCCACCAAAAACAAACAAAAAATAAACCTGAAATGAAACAAAACAGTTTTCCTAATCAGTATAAATCTCAAGATCTAATTGGGTAGTAGCGGGCAGGGACTCTTTTTCCACTTGGGAGTGAATGAAGAAGCATGTGGATTTAGTTGCTGTTGATAGCTGCCTTATTTTAGGGCACATTAGAGTTGAAAACATTCAGAAGGGCATTACCAATGGAATCACTAGGAACAGCGTCAGACAATGTCTGAGTCCTTGCCTCTAGGTGCTGTAGCTACATCAATTTGACTTGGGGTTTCTGTTAGTTGTAACCACCAAAAGTATCCTAACTTATCCATAAGCTATCTTAAATATAGTTTGAATGCAGAAGTAAGTAAAAAGTTCTCTTCATGAAAAAGAAAATAACTGTCAGAAAAACTACGACTTTAGGCCAAGTGCCATGGCTCATGCCTGTAATCCTAGCACTTTGGGAGGCTGAGGCGGGAAGACTGCTTGAGTACAGGAGTTTGAGGCCAGCCTGAGCAAGATCTAGACCCCCATCTCTACCAAAAATAGAAAAATTAGCCAGGTGTTGTAGGGCGGGCCTGTAGTCCCAGCTACTTGGGAGGCTGAGGCAGGAGGATTTCTTGAGCCCAGGAGTTTAAGCTTGCAGTGAGCTATGATGATGCCACTGCACTCCAGCCAATCTCAAAAAACAAAATCAAAAACAACTATGACTTTTTACAGGCAGCCAAGATATAATAATGATGATGGTTATATAACTAACATTTACCAAGCCAGGCACTGCTTGGTAAAGAAATTTACAAATAATATATATCATTACATTTATGATCTTACTCAATGGCTGTAACAGCCCAATGTTATTCTTTCCCCCATTTTAGAGATAAGGAAACAGGTCCTGAGATGTTAAGTAACTCTCCCAATATCACACAGTTAATGGGATTCAATAGTAGGTTTGTTTGGCTCCTACACACTTACCAATGCTCTTTGGATTTAGAATTCTATATTAAATAGAGCAGATTAAAGGCTTCCAGAACAGTAAGGTTTTGGGAAAAGGGGAATTCTACCTCACTACTGGTAGGAACATAAATGGATAGAACCTTTCTGGAGAGCAGTTTGTTAGTATTATTAAATACCTGCAAATGCTTATATTCTTCTAACTACTTTAAAAAAAATCACTGTTGTCTGAAAATAAAAATTGTCAAGGATGTTCGTGGCAGCAAAATTTTTAGTAGCAAAAATAGAGGACTGATTAAATAAGTGTTAGGAGCTAAAATACCCTTGCAAACATTAAGAATAATGTTTTAGAATTTTTAATGACAAGGAAAAAATAGCATTTTAAGAAAGCAGATTACAAAACAATATTCACAGCAGGATTTTGATTGTATATATTATTTAAAAAGCTAGAAGAATATACTGTAAAATGATAGTGGCGATTATCTCTGCAGGGTAGGATTATGGATAATTTACATTTTCATCTTTTACTTTTATGAAATTTTCAAGTTTCAACCATAAACTTGTAGAACATTTTCTTTTTTTTTTTTTCTGAGACAGAGTTTCACTCTGTTGCCTGGGCTAGAGTGCCATGGTGTCAGCCTCACTCACTGCAACCTCAAACTCCTGGGCTCAAGCAATCCTACTGCCTCAGCCTCCCGAGTAGCTGGGACTACAGACACATGTCACTGTGCCCGGCTAATTTTTCTATTTTTTAAATAGAGACAGGGTTTCACTCTTGCTCAGGCTGATCTCGAACTCCTGAGCTCAAACAATCCACCCGCCTTGGCCTCCCAGAGTGCTAGGATTACAGGCATGAGCCACCGTGCCCAGCCCATTTTATTTATGAAAAATTTCAAACATATTCAAAAGTGGAGAAAAGATAAAAATGAACCTGATGACCTTATCAGCTTTAATAATTTTTGATACAGGCCCAATTTACTCATCATTTGTTCCCCCAGATTTATTTTGAAGCAAATCTCAAACATCATATTTCATTTGTAAATATTTAAGCATGTTTCTCTAAAAGATAAGGGCTCCTTTTTGAAAACTACAACTATAATACCATTATCACACCTAAATTTAAAATAGTTAATTCTTTAATATCATCAAATATCCAATTAGTATTCACATTTTCCTGATGGCCTTACAATTTATATGGGATTTATATATTTTAATCTCTTTTTACTTATAGGTTCCTCTTCCATCCCTTTTATTTTTTTTCTTGCAACATTTTGTTGAAACCACCAGGTCATTTGTCTTTTAGAGTGTCCTATAGCCTCGATTTTGCTATCATATCTTTGTGATGTTGTTTAACATGTTCCTCCCCTGTCTGTTTCCTGTAAATTCTTCATTAGCTCTAGAGGCTTGATCAGATTCAGTTTTTTTTCCCCCAGTTGGGTGGGGGGAGCGACAAAAAAATAATTCAGGTGGTGGTGTTTACTTCCATCTGAAGGATCCGGTGTCTGGTGGTCTTTCTTGTGATGCTAGCAAACATTTATGATCATTGCCACACCCGTAAATCATTAGGGATTGCAAATTGATGATGTTCTATCATTCTTTTTCTGTTTATTAGTTGGAAGAGAATTTTTCCTTCATCAACTATTTGTTACCCTTTGGAAAGGATCACAAAGGAGAGACTAAATGCCTGATTCTTCCCTTTAATGATCAGTTTTTAAAATAATTAAGGACTTTCCTAGCATTCTTCAGAAGTGCCTGATAACATGTTTTTGAGTAGCATTATAAACTCATGGAGTCAAACATACCTGATGTGCTTTCATCCACTGATGTTTTTAGCCTACTGATGCCCAAATTGGCCTACCTTTAGCAAGTAGGAGGCTCTTCATGTTAGCTTGTGAGTCATTTTGATCGAACCCCAGTAGTCTTTGATAGCTTCCTTCCTTTCTGGTATAAAAGGTATTCCAGGATCATCTTATACATTTCCATCCTCAGATCTGGAATAAGTCATTTCTTTAAAGGGACCTGGTTTCTTTTAATGGGACAATCTGTATGCTAGGAGATGGTAAGTGAATAATTTTTTTAAAGTAAGAAATAACAGATATTGGATGGTGAATAACAGCACAAAATTAATAGAACTATAAAAACATCACAGTGAGTTCTGAGAAATAAAAATAAACCCTAAGCTCCTCAACCAATTGAATGGACCCCCTCTTGGGCAAGGGTACCCCAGAGAAGCCTTAAAAACTGAGTTCCCGGCCATGATGGGGTGGGAGGTCAGGCAGCTTTGTTATACTCCCTCCTTTGATAACTACAAATTAGACTTTCTTTCCTAAGGATTAAACAGAAACCAGCCCTTTTGAAAGACTTGCTCTACTGCTGATTTCAACTAACTTCCTGATGCTGCTCCTCCACTTTTGCAGTTTTGACATAACACCTAAGCAGCATTTCTTCTTTTTTTTTTTTTTAATACATAGTCTCACTCTGTTGCCCAGGCTGGAGTGCCCTGGTGAGCAGCATTTCTTCTTGATAAGAGACCACCAACCATGGACTAGTTCTGGCTGGTTTACAGAGGCTGCATACAAGATGCTTCTGTGTCTGCTGTTTCACCTTTTGATGTACAGAGTCTAATTATAATACACTTTAATGTTAAGTCTCACCCCAAAGTGAATGTAGGACGCATGTATAACATGCATGTTTACTTACTATGCATGCACATGCCCCTTTCATGAATATTCACAGTCCTCCTATAACCTGTTGAATATGTATACTTGGCCAACCCATTCAGCATAAATTCCTATCTCATCATTCCCTCCTGTGAAGTTCCTAGACCTTTGGTTTCTCCAGCCTGCTGGCTGCAACACTTTATAAAAAATAAAGCAGTCCTTTCCAAATTTATGAACCTCATGATTCTTCAGTTGACAGAGGGAAATAGTTCCAAACAATTCAACAGGTCCCGAAGGAATGACTGTATCTTAATACCATACCATCTCATTGACATGACCTCTAGTCCCTAAGAAAACCTTAAACTCTATTCAGCAAACTTATTTTGGAGGGATGTGTAAAATATTTCAAAAAGTTATATATGTGGTTAAGCCCTAGCTTTCTGGAAAATTAATGTAAATAGAAGTCTTTATCACTACAGCAGTGGCTCAGGCTCATGGTGCAGAAAAGAATCATTTAGGGAATATGTTAAAATACAGATCTCTGGGTCTCACTCCAGACAGTCTGAATATGGGTGTATATATTGGATTTTGTATTTTAGTAAGCCTTCCAAGTGATTTTGAAGCAGGTAGTCCTAAAAACTAAACTTTGAGGAATACTACCAAATAGATAGATAGATAGATAGACAGACAAAGTAGGAGAAGAGGAGGAATATCCCTCAAAAGAGTATATCTTGAAGCATATTTCTGAAAATTAAGCCATATTTTAAAAAGTTAATGTTGTATTTTTCTGATTTTAAAGGCTTTTGTTCTTCATGGAAAATTTGAAATGTAGAAGCAAACACAAGTAAAAAATACCTGCAATCCTACTACTCAGAGACAATGTTCATTAAGTTGGTATATATTCTTCCAGACTTTTTTTTTTTTTTTTTGAGACAGGGTCTCACTCTGTTGCCTGGGGCTAGAGTGCCGTGGCATCATCATAGCTCACTGCAACCTCAAACTCCTGGGCTCAAGAGATTCTCCTGCCTCAGCCTCCCAAGTAGCTGGGACTACGAGTGTATGCCACCATGTCCGGCTGATTTTTTCTATTTTTTTGTAGAGACAGGGTCTCGCTCTTGCTCAGGCTGGTCTCAAACTCCTGGGCTCAAGCGATGTTCCTGCCTCGGACTCCCAAAGTGCTAGGATTACAGGTGTGAGCCACCTTGTCCAGACTTCTTCCAGACTTCTAAAAGGAATTTTAGTTGCTCCTTTTGGCAGCAAACACCATCAGTGACTTGCTAGGGTCTCTTACCTAGTAAATGGGAGCGTCCACACCAGAATCCGATGCTGAATCCTGAACTTCATTATGTTCCATTGTAACAGGAACAGAGGGGCTCACCCCCACCCCCAGCATGACTTTATACATGTCCACTGTCAAAAGATAAAATTATAACAAATTTAGTCTAAAGATCTTTTATTTTTATTTTTTAAAAGATATTAATATAATGAAAATTACTATATTTATCACTATACTAACGAAGAACAAATTTAGTTTTAAAAATCTTACTTGGCTTTTTTTGTTACTCTGGAATCAGTCAACACCTCATTCTGTAAGATATAATGAATGTGCCAATGAGCTGAGCAGAGGAGGTTGACTTTATAGGCAGAAAAGGCTGAAGAAAACAGAAACAGAATGAAAAGTGGATTTGTTGTTTCAAAGTTACTTTATACTTACAGGGTTAAAACAGAAGGGACTACCTTATTATGCTGACTCAGATTGCCTGGAATCTCCTGTTTTTTTTGTTTTTTTTTTTAGGGAAACTTATCTGTTTCAATTTGATTAAGTGGCACTTAGCACAAATGACTCCATTCTGGTTTGGCCTGGTCTGCTGGGGCCTAGTGCAGGAGGCTAGTTCAAAACAATGGCCTTCCATAAACTTTGGTTCACACCACATAGCTCTTGCTAAATTGATTACACAATTGAAACAAAAAATAATCTATGTCTACCACCAGACTGTGGGCTTCTCAGCAGGGCAGGAACATCATTTTATTTATATCTGTATCCTTGAAAGAAGGCCTGGTGCTTAATAGTGGCTCAATACCTGGAACATAGTAGGCAACCAATAACCAATAAATGCTCCTTCTGGGCAGGGTGTGGGGAGAAAACAACTAGGTCTCCATTGCCTCTTACATAACTGAACTGCAAGCGCCCTAGACTTTTTAAGACTGACCTGGTTTTCTCCCAAAGAAACAGTTTCTAGTAGCCCAGTGTTCAAGAAACAGAATATTTTCCTGAAAGCATGATGTAGAATTGTGTAGGAGAAAGCAAATCCTCTTAGCTTCGTACTCCCATACTTAATTACCAGGGCCCCAGACATAAACGGGGATGACCTGCCTCCAGGGTTGGGGTGGAGAGCCACTTCATCCTGTTGCAATAAAGTTGACCAGGTTTAGAAACAAAAGCCTGGCTGTTTCCTCTTCTCTTTTATCCTCACAAACAGCCACTACTTGGATTCTGAATGTTAGAAACAAAAGCATGAGGGAGGAATAAAGTTGGATTTAATTGATAGTCTCTTGGAATGTATCAAATGTGAAATGAAGAAATGATGTTTTCCAGCTTTAATATAATCTACTGTGGTTTACAAGAGTGAAAACTCTGGTGACATACATAGTTATAAAAATATGAAAAACGCATAAGCAAGTAAATCTGTGCAGAAGGAGAATTAAGGAACTAAGATATTCCTCAATTTTTACTGTTGTCTTTTTCTCCCAGGTAACATTTTATTGCATGTGTTCATTATATGCATGCATGCTTGCATTCTCCCAAACCATTGTCTTCTTGGAACCAAGTTCACGTGTGGCTAGCACTGTGTTAGGTACTAGCTATATGATAAATGAATGTGCAAGTAGTTGATATAGAGGACAGTGATTTTTACTGTGCATAGCTCCCTTCAAAAATTTGTTGTCTGCCGTGATTCTATGCTTTGAAAGATACACAGATCTATACAAATGCATATAATTTCAAGGGGTTCATGATCCCTATAGGAAGCCCCTCCAGGGGCCAAGAAACGAGAACCCTGCTCTAAGAATTTGTTATCTACTTGGGCAGGTATCTATGGCAGTTAAAATAGCAGGGGTGTAATAACAATTAAGTGATAAACAGGAAGACTTTGACTAATGCATGACTGGTTTGTGCTAGAGTGGCTGGAAGAACATTTTGGGGAGAAAGATAGAGACCTGACCTTAAAGTCTGGGTGAGACGACAGAACAGGCCTGGGAAACAGCATGAGCACAGACCTGGAGTGTCCAGTAGAGTGAGAAGAGTGTGGGGAGGGTCAGGGTAGGAGCAAGGAGGGGGGCAGCTAGCAAGAGGTAGAGGGGCCAGGTGGGACGGACTCTTGCTCATGCCACGTCTGGAGTTTGGACTTCACCCCATAGATAAACCCAGGTTTCTCAACAATGGCACCATTGATATTTGGAACCAGACAATTCTTTGTGGTGTGGGCCTGTTCTGTTCATGTCTAGCAACACTCTCGACCTCCATGCGCTAGACACCCTCAAGTCATGACAATCAAAAATGTCTCCATACATTGCCAAATGTCCCTTGGGCAGCAAAATCACCTTGGTTGAGCATCATTGCCATAGAGTACTTGAGTTCAGCAGTGTTTTCCAGACTTCAGTCATCACTTCAGTCATCGCCTTCACAGATTTTGCCAGATCCTATTGCCTATTGCATGGCTTTCTCTTGTAATGCTTTTTTTTCTTTCTTTCATTTTTTTAAAATGAACTCTCTTCTTACATTTTTACTTAAGGAAATTTAATCTCACCCTAAGAAACAGTATCCGTGATATCTTAAAAGAGATGTGCTAATTATACTTTTTCTAATGCTTAAATACCTATTTAGAAAGTTCATCCACTTAGCACCTGTTCTAGAAGCAGAGCCTGAAACAGGGGTCCTTGTTCCAGTGATTTATTGAGCGAGTGCTCTCAGGAGGAAGTGAAGGAAGTAGGATGCAGCAAGGGAAGAAGCCAAGGAATGATATGGTTTCAGGGGAACCTTTTCCCTCGGGGAGCTCAGGAGCATGAGTAGCACCACACCAGCATCCCACCTCCAGGCTAAGGAGCTTTTGTACCCTGTATCTGTTAGTCATTGGCTGTAGGAGCCAGCAGGTAACCTCCTAGCACTTCCTGGTGAGGCAGCTCCCTTCCACCCCATCAGTAGTCTGGAGAATGGGGCAGCTGTGAACTATTAGTAGCCAACATTCACAGCAGCTGAGTGATGGGGTGCACTGGCCTGGTAAAGGGGACCTGAGCAGGACACCAACAGCTTGTACCACCAGGGAGACTCGTACCATAGTTCAGACAATGCTGGTGTAGAGGATGGCATAGCGGATGTATCGTGTTAGGAAACCAGTCTGGTGGTGTTTTGTGGAACGTCTAAGGAAGGGAGGAGCCTGGAGGAAGGGGCACCAGATGGAAGTTGGTGGAAAAGTCTCAACTTGGGATGCATGGGGAGCTTGACAATGCTGACAGAAATGAGGAGGAAAGGAAAGATGGGAAGGTATATGGAAGGAAGTGCCAACAGGTCGAGTTAGTGATAAGAAAGTGAGGAGAATGAAAAGAAAAGGTTGGCTCAATTGGGAACCTGGGGGCCTGGGAGAATAGCAGTGCCTGGGTAGGAACCAAGAGTAGGGGCGAGGAAGCTGTTGTCAAGACCAGGAGAGCAATTCTCTAGCACTAATATTAGTGGGAATATCCTCTTCTTGCTTTTGTCTGGAATGTCTGTTGTCAAAGGTAAGGATTTGCTCCTCCTCAGATTTTAGCAAAAGGAGCATGCTAGGTGGATGCCAAAGCCCATCTGCCTCTTCCTCCTGCAGAGATGCCGACCTGTGCCCTGTCCCCGAGCATGTGAGTAGCTCTTGGGCAGACTGCAAGACCCTTTCATCTCTCAGGATCGAATTCACTCTTGGTATGAATCACACTTCCTATTGCCTTTCTTTTCTGATGAGAGGGTCCTCACCGCCTCCGCTGCCCTCCTTTCTTGGCAAGAGAAGGCTGGTGTGAGATTTAATTTCTCAAAACAACTAAAAGAGATGCCAACATCCCCAGACTCCATCTCACGTGAGCCAAGATCTTCTTTGGGCACAGAGGGTCAGTGCAGACAAAGGCACTCTGATCACTTGCGATGGTTTCTCTCTCTCTAATTATAGAAAGTATTTAGCTATTGTTCCATAATTGCTTGCTGCAGTTGGGTTTGAGCATTGTTTTTTTTTTTTTTTTTTTTGACAAAAGCCTGGTTTCTGATGAGTTGTTCTTTTCTTTTCTTTTCTTTTCTGCTTTGGTCCATTGCCATGCCAGCACCTGGCTATTCTGTTGGAGAACTGAAGGAGATGGTATGGTATTTCTGGAGAAGCTGTTTCACTTCATCTAATTGTTCTCATGGCTTCCCAGTTGCCTAATAGAGAGAAAAGGAATTAACATTTACGTCTATTTACTATGTGCTAGGCATAGCCCTCGCATAGGTTGTCTCATTCAATCCTTGCAGCGAGCTCGAGAGGCAGATACTACTGTCCCCAGGCATGTGGGGGTGGGTGGGTAGATAGGAGTAATTGGAGATGGCCTCTCCAGAGGGGTGACATTAACACAGAGAACAGATTGCCAGGATGGAGCAGACCTTTGAAGATACAGGGGAACAGCAGGTGTAAGGGCCACGAGACAGCAGCCAGCTTGGCGGATTGAGGAATGGAAGGGAAGCTGATGTGGTTAGAGCGGAGTGAGCCAGGGGAGAGAAGGGCAGGAAGTGAGGCTGGAGAGAGGGAATGGGGCAAGGCAGGTCAGGTAAAGAGTTTGGATTTTCTTTTCAGTGTGATAGGGACACCTCTGAACATCCACATTCAGTTACCTAGGCTCTCATACCATCTCACTTGATCCTTACAAGAACCTATGACGTAGGTAGGACTGATAACAGTATTAACTCCATTTTACCAAGAAGGGAACTAAAGTTTTGCTACATTAGAAAAAATCTTGTAAGTCATACAGTTCAAACAGGAGTCTCTGACTCTAAATCAGTGCTTTTTCACTGTGGCTGTGCGTTGAAATCCTCCAGGGAGTTCTATAAAATACCTATGTCTGGGTCCTACTCCCAGAAATTGGATTTAAGAGATTTGGGTGTGGCCGAGGAGGATTATTAAAGCTCTCCAGGTGATTCTAATGTGGCTGAGAACCACTGCTTTCAATCCCCCTGCTCCAGTCTCCCTCCGTAACAGGGACTTTCCGCTAAGCTGCCAATTAAAATCATGGGGGGAGCTTCTAAGAATTACTGAGGCCCAGACCCCACCCTAGTCTCTAATATCAGAATTTCTGGGGGCTGGGGCTCAGGAATTGGCTTGTTTTAAAAGCACCTCATTTGCCTGTCTGCTTTGGAGCGTCTCACATTTATTTTTTGATTTTTCTGTCTGCTGCTATATCCTCACTTGTTCTTCTTGGATTTTATGCCTTTTTTATTCCTTTCCTGCCATTTTCTTTCTTTTTCTTTTTTTTGAAACAGAATCTCACTCTGTTGCCTGGGCTAGAGTGTTGTGGTGTCAGCCTAGCTCACAGCAACCTCAAACGCCTGGGCTAATGCGATCCTCCTGCCTCAGCCTCCCAAGTAGCTGGGACTACAGGCATGTGCCACCATACCCGGCTAATTTTTTCTATATATGTTTAGGTGTTTGGCTAATTTCCTTCTATTTTTAGTAGAGACGGGGTTTCTATCTTGCTAAGGCTGGTTTCGAACTCCTGACCTTGAGCTATCCGACAGCCTCGGCCTCCCAGAGTGCTAGGGTTACAGGTGTGAGCCACTGAACCAGGCCCCTGCCATTTTCATAGGATTTCAGGAAGGAGATTTAAATGGGTGTATTCAATCTACCATGTTTAATTGAAAGTCTGCTAAGTTAAAATTTTAAAAAATTTAAATATTTGATTTTTAATATAAAAGCTTACACATATTCATTGTACAAAATTCAAATACAGTATTATAAAAGGGCATAGAGTGTAAACTGAAAGTACTTTCACCTCCTCTATTCCCATTCCTAAGGCTTAACTGCTAGCCTGCTGGTAACAATTTCATCATTAAACTTAATGTTCAATTATAGTAACCACACTGTTTTTAATATGTTTATTCTCTTTTCTCTGTGTGTAGTTTTAGATTTTCAAATTTCAATCTTTGTTTCTTTACTGTATTCTCCATATTTATGGTTTTTTACATGACTTTTTGTGCACCTGTGCTGCTTCCCAACACCCTTCTCCTGGGGACGCCCCTATTCAACCTTTAATTCTCAGCCTTCAAGTCAATTCTTAGTTTCCAGAGCATTTCAAAATCTCCTGAGCAAAATTAATGGTCCCTTCTTTGTGTTCCTACACCACTTTGTTCACACCTCTATTTTAACACTTCTCACACCATTTGGAAGTTATTAATCTTCTTATATTACTGCCTATAAATCGCAAACTGGAGATGGTGGGTGCTGTATTATTCAACTCTATACTGCTGCTATCTCTGCGCTGCAATTATCTTCTCCCAGTTTGTGGCTTGTCTTTTTATGACACCTTTCAATAAAGAGAAGGTCTTAAATTTAATGTAGTCCAAATTTGTCAAAGTTTTCTTTACAGTTTGTGCTTATGGCACTTAATAAACCCTACCCTGAGATCATAAGGATGTTTCCCTTTATTTTATTCTAAAAGTTCTAATTGTAAGACTTTAATTTCCCTTTTAAAGTCTTTAATCCACCTGGCATTAGTTTTTGCATACGGGATCCAACAGATAATTGGTTGTTCCAGCCCACAAACGGAATAGTCTATCTTTCCTCCATTGCTCTTTAATTCCAGCCCTATCATACCACAGGATTTCACAGGTGCCTGGATTTGTTTCTGGGCTCTCTAGGTGGTTCCATTTCCCTCCTCTGCCTATTCCTATACCAATATCACAGGTTATTAATTTTTTATAGCTTTATAATACATGTTGATATATGTAAAAGCAAGTCGTTGGAACACATTCTTCTTCCTCAAGAGTGTTTTGGCTATGCTTTGTCCTTTGTTTTCCCATATACATTTTAGTTAGTGAAGGTACAGATTCGTTTGTAAAATAAAGGTCCAGAAAAAAATATACTGCTGGAAATTTGAATGAAATTGCATTGAACCGATAGATGAATTCCAGCCGCCCCTACCCGGATCCCTTCCTCACCAAGGGAAAAGCTCAAGAGACGTTTATAGAATGAATGAATGCCTGATAGATGTCTCCAAAGTACATCTTATAAGTCAACATTCGATAAACAGAGGTCAGGGAATGAATGAATGACAGCCAACGATAACTGAGATTAACCTGCATATTCTTACCGTCCAGCGACTGTAAGTTTTTTCTTCGCCTACTTGTTCTAATACCTCATTTAAAATCTGCACATGCACAACTCCATCCTTCTCTAAACACGAATCTATGAGCTATTTGGAGTGACTCCTGAAGAGAAGTTTTCAGTACAAGTCCGCGACCGCGGCCCAGGCAGAAACTGAGGCCGCCTGGCAGGGTCCGAGATCCCCCACCGGCCCGCGCCCACGGAGCCGCGCGTCTCCCGCGTGCGCCCGCGGCCGAGGGACCGAGGACTACAAGTCCCGGCAGGCCGCGCGCCTCGGCCGCGCTGAGCGCAGTCAGGTGGCGGAACAGCGCAGCGCGGCCTGCGAATTCCCGCTGGGCTGCGGCTGGGAGCTGGCGCGGCGGCCCTGCTTCTGTCGGGGTGAGTAGCGGCAGCTCGCCGGAGGCCGGCGCGGAGCTCGGACGGAGCCGGCCGCCAGGGCCGCACGGCGCATGTTGCGCAGGGGTGCGAGTGTGGACACGCCGGGCGCCGGCCTCTGCTCCGGCTCTGCAGCCGCCGGGGGAGCCAGGAGGGAACTCTCTCCCCCTGGTGACCTTGTCACCCCGGCCTGGTGCGCGGCCACGTGGCTCAGGTGACTCGCAGTGCCCCGCCCCCATCCCTCTCATCCCTCCCGCTCCCCGCAGTGACTCTCCAGCTTGGCGCACCAGTGGGCTTTAGTGAGGACTGTCCACTTGGGTGGCACAGTGTTGCGTGCACACGAGTAGGTGGAGTTGGAGGAGGGCCGTCAGGTGGCTCACCCTGACGCCTTTACCCTCAGGTGGCTTTGTGGGCTAACAGGCAGAGGCAACTGGGGCTGAAGCGTGGTCTGAGCAAGAGCAGGGGCGATGCACATAACCCAGCCCTCCACTTGGGCTTTCAACGACGTGCCCCAGCCCACTACTTACCTCTGGCACCTTGCAGGGCCGTGCGCTTCCCGATTGCACAATAAATGTGCGGTGACAACAGTGAGTGTATGGAGAGCAGCCTTTAGAGCAAAGACACCTAGTACAGCTAGCTGTCTCCCAGGGATAAGTGGCATTTACTTTCTGTTAATATTATACTAACTAGGAAGTCATTCAACAAGTATTTATTGATTACCTCCATGGTGCTTGGCACTTGGTGCTCTAGAAATAATTGCAGTGTTGAAGTGAATTAGACTTTGTGCCTTCACAAGTTTTCTTTAAGAATTTTCTTATTGCAGTGGTTCTCAAACTTTAGCATGCACGAGAATCACCTGGAGGGCTTGTTTCAACACGGAATGCTGGATCCCCATCCCCAGAGTTTTTGATTCAGTAATTCTGGTATGGGGACCAAGAATTTGCATTGCTAACATGCGCCTATGGGATGTGGACACTGTTGGTCTGGGGACTAAACTTTGAGTACCACTGTTTTATAGGAAAAAAATCCTGTGAACTTAAAGCACCAACTCTTCACACCTGATTATGGATCTTTCCTTATTTGCCAGTTTTACTTTTGTAGTTAATGTGAACACGTGCATATTACTTTGTACACTGATTCCCCCCGTATTTATGTACAGGTTTTCATGTAGTCTACACCTGTCATTTTTCCTGGTTATGTCATATTCTGTCTTATCATCTCATCATTTAATTGGCCATTTCTCAACAGGCCTTATGGATGTGAGATTTGACCTCTGCTAAGACAGTTTGCCTTTTATTCCTTTCTGACACACACTCATATCTTGTCAGACAAGGGACCTATAAGAATAGTGCTTGGTTCAGCTACCCATTTCTCCATCAGGGCAATTCCCTGAAAGCACCTCTTGGGTTTAGATTTCCATGTCACAGGGACTCTAGTGGCCCACTTCAGGGGCCTGCTTGTTCTTGTGCACCCTTTGCTGTCTTTTTTTTTTTTTTTTTTTGAGACAGAGTCTCACTTTGTTGCCCAGGCTAGAGTGAGTGCCGTGGCATCAGCCTAGCTCACAGCAACCTCAATCTCCTGGGGTCAAGTGATCCTACTGCCTCAGCCTCCCGAGTAGCTGGGACTACAGGCATGCGCCACCATGCCCGGCTAATTTTTTCTGTATATATTCTTCGTTGGTCAATTAATTTCTTTCTATTTTTAGTAGAGACGGGGTCTCGCTCAGGCTGGTTTCGAACTCCTGACCTTGAGCGATCCGCCCGCCTCAGCCTCCCAGAGTGCTAGAATTACAGGCGTGAGCCACCACGCCCAGCTCCTTTGCTGTCTTGGGTGGAGCTGTCATACCTGGATTGCAGTTCTGAGTCCATCATTAACTAGTTTCTTGGCCAAGTTTCTTACCTTTTCTAAAACTCTACTTCCTTATCTGTAGAATGAGGCTCTAATAGCATGCACCTCAAAATCTAGTTGTGCAAATTACATGAGATATTTGAGCACTTGATACTGTAGCTCACCTGTTGGAAGCTCACTCCTCTTACCTGCTGCCCACTCTTTGCACCTGGCTTTCTACTGTTGTCCTTGAGTCCTCCTTCCCTAGGATGAACTGAGTTGAGAATTTTTTTCTTTTTATTTCTTTTAGAGACAGAGCCTTGCTCTGTCACCAAGGCTGGAGTGCAGTGACATGATCATAGCTCACTGCAGCCTCGAACTCCTTTATTCAAGCAATCCTCCTGCCTCAGCCTCCTGAGTAGCTGGGATTACAGACATGAGCCACTGTGCCCGGCATAAATGGAGAGTTTCTGTTCCTTGCCTGAGTGAGATTTATTTTCCTTGTCTACTCTGGGATGTTGGCATCAGTCAAGTGTTCCTTTATGTAATCAATATTGATTCAAGCACCTTGAGTGCTTGGGATTCAAGCACTAAGAAAGGGAATATGATTACAATTTGGTTCCTGTATTGGACTATATTACTATCTGTAGGGCAGACTGTAAACCTGCTTAGGCCAACTATACACAGTCCTTTGGTATTGACCTAGCATCTTTCCAGACTTGAGATGTGATGGTACTATCCACCTTGTTTGCTTCTTATTCACGTTAGGGACTAGGTTTCTCTGGTCACTCCCTCCAAGGGTATTTTCGGGTCTTTTCCGTTTTTGGAGGCAAACAGGAAGGAGTAATTTTCATTTGTCTAATAGTATCTCTAGGAAATGGGCGAAGGCTGTGGTCCCTTTATTGGATTATTGGAATTAGAGCCCTAAATGTCTTTTCTTTATGATAATTCTCATTTGTGCACCAAGCAGGGAGAGGTGATTCCAGGCCTCTAGGCCTGGAATGTGGCATGGGGAGAGGGCTGCAGATGGATTGTAAATGAAAAGACCTAGTCACTTATTGAACCCATGAACAATAAGTGCTTGATTTCCCATTTAGTTCTGTCCAGGGGATGGACATTTCATGTGTCTATCAAATTCCCATTTGTAGAACTTCCCAGATTCTCCTGTTGCCTGGTTTCACGATCCACTGGGGTGTTTCCTGTGGCCCATTGAGATGGATTCCATTCTCGTCATTGATTTGACAGTAAAACAGCTGTGTCAGCTTTGCAGCTCTCCTAAAGGTTTTATAGACTGAAATGGCTTGTTTCTAGCGAGGAGCATTGGTTGATCCTGTGACGTGTTGTTGATTTCCAGGGCTCCAAACAGTGCCTTCCACATGCCTGGCACTGTTTGGGTGTGATAGAGGGTCAGAAATCATAGTCCTTGCCCATAGCCACTGTTGCATTTACTTGAGAACAGTAGTAAGAACCTTAGTGAACAGAAGTCCAGGTGTCCTTAAGGGACTATCTAATGAGATGAGTGTAAAGTTACACTCTAACCTTACAGGGGTAAAGGTTAGTTATTGCTAATATTATTATCTAGTGATTAGGTTTTAGGCTCTTGGTGGCCTCAGACCCCCTACAAGGTTTGTGTGCTGTTAAGAGAGGTAAATCAGGTGAAAGTCAAAAAGGCAAGTAAACAGAACAGGGCAGGTGATTCATTAGCAAAGGGTTTAATAATGAAAGGTGCATTTCTACGACAGACATATTTCACGCCTGACAGGGTCTTTTAAAATACCTTGAGGGAAGCAACTCATTTGCATGTTAAAGACTCACTGACACCTTATGGAAAACTCCAGCTCCTGTCTGTTTAGACACAGTTTGGCTCCTATATCATCTATTTTATGTATTTCAATTTCCACCTCTTTTATTATTGAGGACATTTGCAAGAAAACTGGGTCTTGAGGGTTGTGTCTGCTTTGCTGCTCCTTCCCTACCCAGAGGTGGTCTCAAGGGTAGTGGTGGCCTCACTGCATACAGGTGACAGGTGTGGAGCTTTGTGTAACAGGAAGAGGGGGTTTGGGGAAGGAAAGGGCTGGGAGCTGGTGTGGAGGTGATAGGGGAGGATGACTATTGAATTATCAGTCCAGGGCATGTGGTTTTCACCTGGGGACCTGTGTTGTCACTGGCTCTGCATAGGCCTGCCGATGTATAATTTATCCGTTCATTGATTCGTTCATTCAGTAAATGCTTTTGGAGCACCTACAGTGTGCTAGGCCAGGATTTGGCACACTACAACTTGAGGCCACATCTGGCCACACCCATTACTTTACTATCCTCTCTGGTTGCCTTGTGCTACAATGCAGAGTTCAGTCGTTACATCAGACATGGTACAGCATGCCAAGCCACAAATAATTACTATATGGCCTTTTATAGAAAAAGTTTGTCGGACAGGCTCCGTGTCTCATGCCTGTAATATCAGCATTTTGGGAGGCTGAGGTGGGAGGATCGCTTGAGCCCAAGAGTTACGGACTAGCCTGGGCAATGTAGCGAGGCCCCACCTCTACAAAAAAAAACAAAAAAAAACAAAACCAAGCTGGATATGACTGCATGCCTGTAGTCCCAGCTACTTGGGAGGTTGAGGTGGGAGGATCGTTTGAGCCCAGGAGTTTGAGGTTACAGTGAGCTATGATCAGGCTATTGCACTCCAGCCTGGGTGATGGAGTAAGACCTTGTCTTGGGAAAAAGAAAAAATTTGTCAATCTCTGTTTTAGGCAGAGAGAACAGCAAGTGCAAAACCTCTGAGACCAGAATGGGCCTGGCATATTTGAGGATTAGCAAGGAGGCTAGTGTAGTTAGAATGGGATGAGTAAAGGGGAAAGTGGCAGGGATGAGGCCCTAGAGGAAATTGGGGGTCCGATCACATGAGGCCTTGTAGGCTGTGCCAAGGCCTTGGCTCTCCGTCTGCATGAGGTGGGAGCCATTGGAGAATTTAGAGGAGAGGAGTGCCTAGTTGGATTTCAGTTTCCATGTTGACTGGGGAAAAATTCACTCATTCATTCAATTATTTACTAGCAGTTGTCTCGTTGTATTTACCTCTGATTTGATCTCGAGGTCTCTCTTAGCAGAGTGGTCATAAACTCTAGCCCTGCCTTGACAGAAATTCCAGGGCATTTGGTTGTGGATGTTTACAGTGTGTCTTTCATGAGATAGTTCTTTACCCTGGTGGACGGCCTGATGCCTAAGTGTCCGACTCATGACCAGGTGTCCATCCCACAGGAAACTTGTTTATACTGGCAGACACACTTGTAGCTGTAGTCTGCCCTGTGTCCAGCTTATGCCTACCAAGATAGCCGCTCTGTAAGAGAGGCCTGGTTAGGACGGAAGTCAGGTTTGGGAGTGTGGGTCAGGTGAGACACAGAGGAGGCAGCGCAACAAAACACGTGAAAGAACAGAAGCCTTTTGTTACTCACAGATCCACGAGAAAGGAGGGGTCCGTGAGGGCCAATGCAAGTCTGGAGGCAGCAGAAGTTCAACTAGTGGGCAGGGTGTGCGGGGAACAGAGAGAGAGAGAGAGATCTGTGACCAAAGCCTTTTTTGGGGTCCAGGGTGTTACCCAAGCATGTTTCCCTTGGGTTGTTCTAATGTGTGGGTTTAGGGCAAGCAGATACAAGCTCTGTGGAGTTGCACTGTGACTGAGGCGTGGTCACTGAGGCATATCTGCCCAGTCCACACTGGGTGTTGGGGTCAGTGAGGTGAGTTACTTGGTTCTATAAGTGGTCCCTTGGGAGCAGTCACTGGGAGGTGGTTGTATTAATGTAAGGTGGGTGTCTGGATCAATCACACTGAAGAACTGGGGGAGGTGGAGGGCCGGAAACTGTCAAGGGTTTGACATGCTTCCGGCATGAGTATGTAAAACCTGTATTTCAAAATGGATGGCAACTTAAAATTATTGGAATTCACTACATGTATTTCTGCATTTATTTATTAACAAATTCTGCCCTTTGTATGTAGTGGAGAAGGCAGATGTGAGACCAGATCATTACAGATAAGCAGTGTATGATGAGTCTAGGGCGGAAAGAATGAGGAATCCAAGCCATTGGCTCACAAAGCACTTCATGGGGGGTGATGAGGGATTTAGCATGGAGAGATGTTCTGGGAGACGAAGCTGCAAAGGTGGGTTGGGGTGAGGATGTGGTGGGCCTTGAATGTCTTGCTAGGCAATTTGGAAGTTTGGTAGGTGGAGGGGTGGGGATGGTATGCGTGCACTTGAGGATGGTGGTGAGAACTTGAGTGGCAGAGTGAAGGTTGGTGGGATGTGGGAAGTCGGTTTGGAATGGGGACTGGTTGAGCAGGTCAGGCAAGAGATCATGGCCTGCTTCCTCCTCTCTATTGATTGTTCAAGGTTGTGCCAAATCCTGGTCCCTAGGGTGCAAGTTCTTCTACATATTCTCTTCAGCTTTTCAGAGATGAAGAAATGAAGTCTAAAATAACAAGGAAAAGAAGTCTTATTTATGGAGCATGTTAGGCGTTATGTTAAAGCAGCATCTCATTTAATGATGATGATGATCCTACGAGGTTGGTCCTCTTGAGAGCTCCCTTTTATAGATGATTACCTGGAGGCTCCAAGAGGTTGTGACTTGCCTGTGTGACTGTCACACAGCTGGTGAGCTGTCGAGCCAGGCCTCTGCCCAGGTCCAGAGTCTGGGCTCTTAACCAGCAGGTGATCTACACTGCCTTCTTAACGTAGGCTTCTCTGGGTGTCCCACAGGAAGAGTCCCTGGGTTACCCTGATGATCTTGAAGGAGGGTGTGTAAGGAGCTGAGGTCACTCAGCCAAATTTAAGTCCTGCTTGTTGATCTGATTAGGAACCTATGTCTTGGTGGAAATAAAGTAGAGGACCTGCCAGATTATAGGCATGAGCCACTGTTCCTGGCCTCAAAATAGACTTTAAAAAACATGAAGACAAAGCTTGGGGCCAGGTGTGGTGGCTCACACCTGTAATCCCAGCACTTTGGGTGGCTGAGACAGGAGGATCACTGGAGCCCAGGAGTTTGAGACCAGCCTGGGGAACATAGACCCCTGTCTCTACAAAAACAAACAAAAATGATAAAATTAAAAAAAAAAAGATGTTTGTAATAGTACAAAGGGGAAACAGAGGCATACAGCAGGGAGGTGATGAGTGAACACCCATTCTGGAACATAAGCACACAGGGTGTGGGGTTTGCCTGGTGGTCTACTTATGGACCCAGACACAGCTCCAGACCCATTCTGGAGCATCAGCACACAGCGTGGCCAGGTGGTCTACTTCTCCTGTGTGGTACCTCTCTGGCAGCTGCATTGTGTTCAAGGATTTTAGTCTGATGTAGGATGCTCAGGAATGAAGGAGATCAGCCCATTTGGTGCAGTGGCCCCAGAGAACGACTATGCAGTCACCCAGTGGACTGAACAGGTGCAAATAGAGGAAAGGTCGCACTGACTGACAGTGTGAGTTCAGTTAAATAGATCACATCAGCAGGTGCACTTGAGCCCCGAACCATAAAGCCCTTACAGGACTGTGAGTGGACAAAGAGTAACGGTCATGGTGTTTGCCCTCAAGGAGCTTATGGTTGAGACAGGGGGCAGTCTACTCTAACTAATATAAATTCTTTGAAAACCAACCAGATGTGGAGGGCTTCCCTTGACACTTCTGACCAGCTTCTCCCTTTTGACCTGAGCATAGGGGACTAATGATGCCTGCATGTGCGTGGTGGGGTAATGATATTTACAAGTAGCAATGGTTAACATACTCTTCTGCTTTTCCACTCTAAAATAGCATTCTTCCCCTCTGCTTTTTTCCTCAGCATTTACTACCAGCTCTGATAATTCTAATATTATCTGTTTGCTTATTATCTGTCATCCACTCTAGAGTGTAAGCTCCACGTGAGCAAGGACTTAGTACAGGGCAGAGAGTGTTTTGTTCACTGTCTGCCCTGTACCTAGAACAATGTCTGGCACTATGGAAGGAAGAAGGACTTTGAGAATTGACTTGCGCCAGGTACTAAGCTAAACATTTTATGTACATTATCCCATTTTATCCCAACAACTTTAGAGGTAGGTAACCTTCTGTTTTACAAATGAAACTGAAGCTCATTGAAATTAAGAAGATGACCCAAGGTCATACAGTCTGTAAGTGACAGAGTTGGGATTTGAATCTCAGTTTGACTTTCTATGAAACCCTCGACCGCTACTCTTCCTTCACTTTCCTTTCTTTTGCAGGGTCTGGGGACATGGCCAGAAAGGCTCTCAAGCTTGCTTCGTGGACCAGCATGGCTCTTGCTGCTTCTGGCATCTACCTTTACAGTAACAAGTACTTGGACCCTAATGACTTTGGTGCTGTCCGGGTGGGCAGAGCAGTTGCTACGGTAGGTTTTTCTCATTTTATGGGTAGCAGAGGAACTGCAGTATTACTTGCGGGTGTTCAAATGTGTAGCAGATGAACATGCCTACCATACACATGTGTCAGAGCTCCATCTACACAGTTGCACAGGCACAGCCTCTGTCATCTTAGAGTTAAATAGAATGGGATTGCATGGGGTCTCTGTTCTGAAGCCTGTACCTTTCAGGTTTTGTGTCTTATTTTAGTGACAGACTTAGAGGGTCAGCAAACACACATGGAAGGAACACTTTGCAGCTTTGATTCAATTCTACCAGAAAACGTGGTCTCTCTCCAGTGAGCTAGAATGAGCTGTTCCTGAAGCAGGACTTATTTTCAGAGTATCTAGGCCTCAGAGAATTTTGGGAATCCCCTTTGATCCCCACACTGACAGAGAATCTGAGTTGAATATTTGACATTTAGAGGTTTTCTCTAGTCGCTCAATAGGAACATCATCCTAGTGTGGTCATGTCCTCTTAACCCTGCTGACAGTGACTGTTCCAGACATTCCTACATAATTGCCCCATGGGTGGGTAGACAACCACATGCTTCCTGCATTCTTTCCTCTTTTATCTGCTGCAGGATGAACTCATCCTTTCTCCCCGTTAGTGTAGATTCACTCTGATGTAGTCTGTTCTGGTTGTTGTTTCACCATTTCCTTAATTCTCAGTGTTGTCAGGGTTCTTCAAGACTGGCTCAGAGGGTGCCTGTCCTTAAGGGTGAGCTGAATCATAGAATCAAGATACACAAATGTACTTTGGATAAATAGCCCATAAACATTGAAATAATTCCTAAGTGCTTACCAAGTGCCTTTTTGGGCCCAGCATTGTCTTTTATGCTTTGAGGGGTAGAAATGAAGTATCCCACCTAGACCCAGCTCTGAGAGAGCTTCTAGATAAGTGGTGCACACGTAAATGGGTTAAAAACAATCTGAATCCATGCATTGTGTCAGGATGACTGCTGCTGTGGTCACACAGAGGTGTGAGCACTGTGGCCTGGGAGTCAGGATGAGTGTTTTAGGGGAAGCAGAGTTTGAATGGAACCTTAGAGATTTGAATAGTTGGAAAGGAGGGAGGAAGTTACTACCCAGTGCTTTAGAGACCAGCCACTAAGCCGTCTGTTCTTCAGAGGCCATGGTCTGGTCTTGATCATCCTTGAACACTGTTCTGTGATCAGGTCTTGCTTGTGGCTGGTGTTCAGCAAGTATAAGATGAATGGAATATAACTTTAGGGAGTTCAGACAAAGGAACGGACTCTTCTTAATATCAACTTTGTAAGCCTCTTAATGTCTAGGGTCCCCAGTTGCTCAATTCTAAAAAGGAAGGTTTGGGCTAGATAATCCCTAAGGCCTCTCTGTGCCTGAGATAATCTTGGAACCTGTAATGTTCTGATTCACCAAGGATAAAGGGACCTCTCTGGGAGTTTTGGCTAGTAGAGCAAACATAAATATAAAATAATGTTTATTTGTGATACAGAGAAGGGGGATAAATTTGTCCAAGAGCATTCACTAAACTAGTGTTTATCGAACATTTATCTATGTGCCTGGAAGTGTAAAAGGTGCTGGAGGTTCCATGATGAACAGGGAGGACATGCCCCTGTGCTTCTAGAGCTTAGATTCTATCGAGGGAGAGACAATCCCATAAACAAGGAAACACATGAGTGAGATAATTTTGGATGGTGATTTGTTATGATAAATAATTGAGAGTTCTGCCTGGGGAGGGGGGTTGGGCCTCTCTGCAAATCTGTGCAGAACCTTGAATGCCAGGAAGAAGCCAGCCAGGCTAATATCTGGGGGCAGAGAATCTTAGGAGTGGGACTGGCCACTCCCCCAGACATAGTAGCTTGAGATGGGCCTGCAGCTGCAGGGCTTGGGCAGAGGAGTAATACTTGAAGTCTGGGTGCTGAACTTTTCCCTCCCTTGGTTCACAGACAGCTGTCATCAGTTATGACTACCTCACCTCCTTGAGGAGTGTCCCCTATGGCTCAGAGGAATACTTGCAGTTGCGATCCAAGGTAAGGAACCGATGGGACCCATCTGAGCCAGGCAGGACTGGGTGAGTCCTGAAGCGGCTGCACAGCCCGCAAAATTCCTGTGTGCAGCTGGAGGTGGGTGCAGGGCAGTGTGGGGGGCTGAGGCTGGGGCCATTGACCATCAGGGGTTTGGAAGGAAGGAGAGGAAGACCACCTCCTCCTTCACGTGGAGGTGGGTGGGGGCTGTGAGATGGGCATCAAGCTGGAACCCATAGTACTGAGGTTATTAATCTATGTGGTGCTATTGGGAGGCCAGTGTGTGTTTCTGGGGTGTACAAGTGTCTGGGATGACTCAGGAGAGATGTAGGCTCTGTCCCTGAGACAAGTCAGCCAGCTTCTAAACTGCTTTGTCAGGCAAAACTCAACTGAAAGAGGTTAATTGCTTTCCTATCCTCTGAAGGCTACTCTGGGGCCTCTTGCAGGCCTCTAAGTGGAGCTGTCGACCCCAAACTCTTTTGTTCTCACTTGGAGCAGGGTAGGTGATGTTGATACTACATTTATTTTTTTTTTTTTTTTTTGAGACAGAGTCTCACTCTGTTGCCCCAGCTAGAGTGCCGTGGCATCAGCCTCGCTCACAGCAACCTCAAACTCCTGGGCTCAGGAGATCCTTCTGCCTCAGCCTCCCGAGTAGCTGGGACTAC